>OX453059.1:19209662-19446294 GCA_949699795.1 Spicauda simplicius
GGTCTCATTGACGTCCCTTATGAGATGTGCAATGATAAGTGCTACTTCAACCCATGGGACAAATGTAATCAGCCGAGGTGGGTACTCCCCGAGGAGTTATTAGAAATGCCTCAGATTAATATTTTGCAGACCGAACTCTTCAGACCAGAACTCATCACTTTAACATTTTTACCACTTTAAAAGGGCATGAGTTCAAGTTAGTCATGAAATCTGTTGCAGCGCCGCTGGTTGAAATATTTAACGGGACGTCGTTCATCGCGATGCGGTCCATCGCTTCCAAATTGGTTACCAGCGAGGAATTGGGTAAGCAGATTTTTTTACAACCTTTTATTTCACTTGCCTTGTAAATTTGTTAGTCATGCGCGGACCAAGTGAGCAGTAGTGATAGCCTAATGGTTAAAACTTGCCCTCTCAATCGGGAGGTCCGAGGTTCAAACCCAGGCACGCACCATTGATTTATGTGCGTATTAAAAATTAATTATCACAGCTTTTCGGTGAAGGAAAACATCGTGAGGAAACCAACAAATCCGAGAGTTCTTTAAAAAAAGTTCTCAGAGGTGTGTAAAATCCACCAATTCGCACTAGGCCAGCGCGGAGGACGGTGGCCTAAACTCTCTCATTCTGAGAGAAGACCCGTGCTAGCAGTGGGACATAATGAGTTGACGACACGCGCGGACCAAATTGAATTAAAAAGTTTAGACCAACCAACTGAGCTGAGAATTTACAATGGTTTAGATGAAAATGCATGGTCAGTGACGTCATTGTTAATCCAACATGGCAGGCGCTTCATGATATCAGTCAAATATTTTTTATGTACTCCCCTGATGTGGTTATAAAACGAAAAAAAAAAACGTTTCCAAATATGTTTGTCGAATGGAAAGGGAGTGCGGAGAAGAATATAAAAATGCGTTAATGATTAAATTAATTATTATGACGCCGGCAGTCCCGAATCCATTAAAATGATAAACTTGAAAGGGCAAATAAGTACTACTTTAATGCTATATTTAATAGAGAATATTATAAGGCAAAAGATGCGTTGAATGAAACTCAAGAAATTTATTCTTAGTAAGTTTATCTATATTTTTTGTTTGATCGCGCTTAGAACACCTTATACATTGCCCGTTATCTCCGAAAACGAAAACGTAAGCGAGCATTGTACACGAAAATGTATAAGCGAATTCTTAAATATACTAATAACTTTGAGGAAATACAAAGGGGTAGAGAGAGGCCTTGCTAATCCTGTGGTCTAAATTGAAATGTCTCGTATAAATTTCGAGAGAGCTGTGATAGCGTAATGGTTAAAACTTGCTTTCTCGATCGGGAGGTCCGCGGTTCAAACCCAGGCACACATCACTGATTTTTCTAAAATTATGTGCGTATTACAAATTTGTTATCACTGCTTATCGGTGAAGGAACACATCGTAAGGAAACCTACACACCCGGGAGTTCTTTAAAAAAAAGTTCTCGAAGGAGTGTAAAGTCCACCACTTCGCTCTTAGCCAGCGCGGTGGACTATGTCCTTAACTCTCTCATTCGGGAGAGAAGACCCGTGCCCAGCAGTGGGACAATAATGGGTTGACGAGAGTATAAATTTCGTGTTCTATCTTTCAAACCAGATCATGTCAAAACTGTTAAAAGTCAGAAATAAGTGTAATGATGCTGTCAGAGTCGGACAAGAATGGGTTCGCCCTTAACCTAATGTGAAATTGTCATTGCTGCCTAGTGATGGGACTAGAATAGAATTATGCAACCCGAGTCACTCAAGCAATCGTACTACTCACTCAATTGTACTTACTCAAGTTATACTCGCGCTTTTGAGTCACTCGTGTTAGATCTCATTCGAGTTACAAGTTCGGAATTTAAAAAAATAGTAATACTATTATTTATACAGACCAATAATTGGAATATTAACTAACGAAAAAGTTAAAATAATAGTATTTCACATTTAATTGTCTGTTCAATATTTTTTTTTAACCTGTTGGTCACGTTTTGTAAAAGCGGCACAACATAGATGAAAAATAGAGTAGTCCAGGTACATAGAGTGGCAATAAAGAAAATCAACTTGGTACACCGGGCTTACTCGGTAACTCGAGTTGACTCGCTAACTCGAATTGACTCGATTACTCGAGTCCACGGACACACGAGCGATAGACTTTTTTAATCGAGTACGATATGACAAATTCACTCGAGTGACACAGGAAAAACAGGACTCGAGTCACATCACTATTGCTGCCCATTTACCCTCCCTGACATAGAGCTTGGTAGTGTTATTACGCTTGTTAATCCCTGAGGTCTCAGTTGAAATGTATATCTACCTAAATTTAATTAAAATAAATGTAACTACCTAGTTTTAACTATGAATAAT
Organism: Spicauda simplicius; assembly: GCA_949699795.1. Classification (NCBI taxonomy): domain Eukaryota; kingdom Metazoa; phylum Arthropoda; class Insecta; order Lepidoptera; family Hesperiidae; genus Spicauda; species Spicauda simplicius. Next base: position 19,212,028 of record OX453059.1, read on the forward strand.
ACCGTGATGAGTTACATGCCTAAATCATGTAATGTTTTCTTTGTGAAATTATTAAAATATGCACTTGGTAAGAATGATGGATTATGGTCTCCAACTTATTTTGATAACGTTACTACGCACCTCATATTTGTTTAAAAAGCGATATTAATATGAACTCTACACCAATATAGCTTTTTTTGTTGTCGAGGGGGAAATTTTTAAAAGGTACCCCATACGGCGGGGGCGACGTAGGGTTATGAGGGATTTTTACCGCACTAAAACCCCCGGTGGCCGTCCTCAACGCTACAAAAAGGACTCCGGGATCTCCAAAGGAACGCAACCGGTATCCTTTGCGCCCATTACCCCATCGGGCTCCTCTCAGATCGGCGGCTGGGTCCACCGCTCCGTCTAGTCTTTGCGACTGTATACGACCACACATAATGCCGTCCTTCCCGGGGTCGCCTGACCGAACGGTTCGAGCTCCCACTCTAACCGCCCGCAACCCCGGATGTCCCTTTTAGTTGCCTCTTCCGACAGGCAGGGGATTCCGTAGCCCAATTCTAATCCAGGAGCTACAGAGACATATAAATATCGCTTATTGTAATTTTTCCGCATTTTATCAATATTAAGTTTAAAAATATTTTACCTAGTAAATTACTATGAGTTTTTATCCTTCTTTACTCTTTTTACTAAAAGCAGGAAAGTAGAGGATAGGTTAATTACTTATTGATAAATAAATTTGTACAAATATTTGACCATTAAAATTCGTGTTAATGACATATTTGCGTAATGATTACACCATTATGACTCGTTAATTGGTTTTATTATAAAATTACGTAATACAATATGTAGTTTGTAATCACAAACGTATTCATAGGATTTTATTAAAATCCGAGGATGAATATTTACTGGACTGCGTAAGCGAAATGTTTTTTGAGCGTATGTTTGTATATATGTATGAGCGTATATATGTATGTATTTCACACACACACACATATATTTAAATTATTTGTTACTTTTTCGTAAAAGTTAGTTTTTGTATTAGTGAAAAGAAAAGTTAATTAGTTTATATTATGTTATATGTCCAGTGTATATTTGGAAAAGCGAAGGCTAACAGGCTATTGCTTAACAGGTGGACCTCAACATTTATATAAAATGTACCTTTTGTGGACAGATAAATAAAATTTTGATTTTTTGAAGTATTTACATATGTATGTATGCATATATGTATGTATGTTTGTATGTATGTCCATTTCTTTGGCACGCGCTACAGCCCAAACGGCTTGTAAATTATGACATACCATTTGAAACGACTCAGTTCTGAGAGTGACATAGGCTATATGTTTTTAAGTATGGCTTCTGCAATAAGAGAATAGGGAGTGAGGGAGATTTTTTGATTATCATGACAAAAATAATAATATATTAATATTTGTGTATCAAATGAAAGCTTATTAGTCGAACATTACTTTTACCTCATTTGTATTACTATTAAAATCTAAAAACGCGTCAAATTAAATAAATTATTAGAAAAATCATAACAGCAATTGATTCGTTTCTTAAGCAGTCGACTTTTCTAAATTTAACAATTTTACTTGTGTTGTTTTTTTTGTTCAAATGACGACATTTCTCAAGATTTATCATTATTCTGACACGCATGTACAATTTGGGAGGATGATGTATGGGTCTGTCATTTAATCAGTTTTGCATTAAATATTAAGTGTCAAAAAAGAAAATGTAGGTTTTTTCATGTGTTGGTTTGTGCATAGAGTAATTAAAAATAGTCGTGGTGAATAGAAATAAATAAATTTACAATTACTTTTAACATGTACAAAAAGTTAGTAAGTAAGCTCACGTGCCCTCATTTAGAGGAGCCCTTAGTATGGATTTATAAAGCTTTCCTCAAAACGGTCAACGTTTCGTATAAATCCATACATTACAAGTTACAGCCGGAAAAAAATGTAAAGGCGCAATGTACATTAAAATGTAGGGGTTGAAATGAAATGAAATGTCTTTATTTTTTGCATAGGCCTACGGATGCACTTACAAATTGTCAGTTACATATATATTTTAGGTACACTACCACCGGATCGGAACACGACCTCAACTGAAACGGTCGGGCAAGAAACTTAGTGGGTTTGTCTTTTTTCTTTGTATATCTTTTTTCTTTGCCATACCTATTGTTTTTAATACGTTAACTTGATCATTTCGAAAAAACGTATTATAGTAAACTTGTACTGAGGGCACTGGTCGTTACAGCGATTGTTAGGGGCAAAAGCCTGCATTAATATCTATGTAACAACAAAATAAAAAAACACAGTATTGGTTACATGAGTAAACGAGTCATTGTCAACCCATCAGTGTCCCAACGCTGGGCACGGGTCTTCTCTCAGAATAAGAGAGTTATAGGCCATAGTCCACCGCACTGGCCAAGTGCGAATCGGTGGACTTCACACACCTCCAAAAAATTTTTTTTAAAGAACTCTCGGGTGTGTAGGTTTCCTCACGATGTTTTCCTTGCCGAAAAGCAGTGACAATTAATTTCTAAAACGCACATAAATCAGTGGTGCATGCCTGGGTTTGGACCTGGGACCTCCCGATTGAGAGAGCAAGTTTCAACCATTAGGTTATCACTGCTCATAGTAGTGGCTTAGGCTACATATTTAGTTAAGAAAATATATTTTTTAAATACCTTTGTCTGCGATACAGAACTGTGATTGAGTTAACAGTCTAGCTTTAAGCATTATTAATAAGATTAATATGTTCTTTCAATTAATCTGCAGCCCAGTAATTAAAGGCTCTATATTGCATATTACACTATGCAAGGGCACCTCATTTGTCGTTATCGCGATGAATATCTCAGAAGGTAGAAGGTTTTTGTGAAGGGACGTACCCTTCAGCTTGATGCATGTTTACGTTTTATTAACCCTGTTCCGAATCACTTTGACTTTTTGTTTTTATGCAATGAATTTACTGTCAATATCTGGTTATAAGGTTTTATATTTTAAAGATTGTCAAACGTGCATATAGTTTACCCTGACTCAATTGTCAATAAAAAAGAACAAATCTTATTTCCACAAACAATCTAATTTAATGTAATTATAACAATACACATATGCAGTCAGTTAGCAGTTGATAAATATAATTAAAAAGTGTTAGTCGTCAACATATTATTGTCCCACTGCTGAGCACGGGTCTTCTCTGGGAACGAGACTTGTCCCTGTAGTTCCGGGATCAGAATAGGGCTACGGTATCCCCTGCCTGTCGCAAGAGGCGACTTAAAGGGGCTTCCGGGGTTGCGGGCGGCTAGAGTGGGAGTTTGAACTGTGCTCAGAGGATTCCGGCTGCAGTCCTTTGTAGGTTCCGGGGTCCTCTTTATAGCGCCGAGGACGCCCACCGTGGGGGTTTAAGTGCGGTAAAAATCCCACATAACCCTGCGTCGCTCTCACGGCGTCCATCCTTCGGATTGATAGCGAATTTGAAACCACTAATTTATCACTCAACTTAATCTAAATGAGAATCTCCATCTAGATTAAAAATTAATTTAATGTTACAAAAATACATTAAATTTATTATTACAAATGTCGATTCGTTGCTCTCGTCCCTTTGCAATAAGTCCCCAAAGAATGGCATTTAATTTATTTTTTGCTTACTCCAATGAAGTCTTAACAATGTTAATAAAGTTTGCAAAATGATTACTTAGCGTAAGAGATGGCAACATTTTTGGTTTGAGTACACTTAAAAAGTAAATAAAATGCTGTATCGTTGATCTACGAATACATAGACCTCGAGTTGGCGCTTAAAGTATAGAAAGCAACTAAAAAAGTAATGTTAGTAAAGATGACGCGAGGACACCTTAGCTCAGTATCGTTCTATTTGAGATAACACTTTAATACCAAAGACCAAAGAAAGATCTTACCATAATATTTTAACAAATATAGTGTTAAATGATTGTTCCTAAAATGAAACAAATCATGTTTTTTTGGAAATTTTAGCACTAGCGATGTATTTTTAGAATCATTTGACATTCTTATTTATCATTGGGTTGTAAGTATCGTGGTTAATTTTTGTTTCAAAAAAGTATTACCGATAAACTTTTAGGACAATTATAAATATTTCATTTCCATTATGCAAGGTAGTACCACCGCCACACTTTTTTTCGAGTGAAACAGTTCTTGCATTTCGGTAGAAGGTGTTGTCGGCTTACTTACACATGAGGCGACCAATCTGTAATTGATTTCATATAGAAACCATAGTGAATTTTACAGATGCCCATGTTCAAAAAATAAGATCCTTTATTATTACCTCGACTCACGTTAGAAAATATAGGTGAATCACAAATCTAAGCTATGAAAGGGATAATTGTATTACGCGGACTCTATCATATTTATTACTCTATGTATAAATGTCAGCTTTTATTAAGAGCTGAGGTTACCGATCCTTGGTCTAGCATATCTTAGATAAACTGATCTATGTGAGACTCTTTGCAATTATAATAAAGCTCTAGAATATTTAATCTGGGAACTGCCTTGTCAGCTATTACACAGATAACAAAGATACCATAGACTTTATTATTTTTTTACGTTGTACTACCTGAGTCTCGCGGTTTTACCTGCAACATATTCAATTGTAACACCAAAGTAGAGCGATAATGAAATAGAGACAAATTATTATTACTTCAATATATAGACTGTTAATTTATATATCAAGAAGTTTTGGTTTGTTGCGATTTTAAATATACAGACAGAAACAGACACACACCTATTTCTAGCTTGAAGCATTTCTTGCGTTTCGATAGAAGGGTGTGGTTGCTGGCACACTTTCACATGAGGCGACCATCATAGTCCTCGGGAGTGGCAACGCGTCTGTGATTGACTTCAGATGGAACCCACTTCTGTATGAAGTTGATTACAGATGTCCATGAGCAGCATTGACCACTTATTATCAGGTGGACTGCATGCTCGTTTGCTACTTCAGTAAAAAAAAATGCGTACTTTACGTTATCTAGAGACGCGAAACTATTAATTTCACGTGTATGTATGATATTGATTAATAATATAAAATATTTTTTGTTACCAGTTTATTCTTTTCTTGCAATCACTAAAAAATATTGTTTCCTTATGAGTGTAACTCTACCAATTTGCACTTAGCTAGATCGGAGGTCAATGTGTTACATACTCAAATAGATGGGTTGGTGACACTTCCTTTTTATGGATAACAAAATACGAAGCAGAGGGAAATAGAAATCCTTACAGAGGTAGTTCAGTCTCCAACTTACATTACAACAAATTATCCTCCTTTACGATCGCTCAGTAACACGGTAAATAATACAATTTATGAAACTACAAATGAACAAACAAACATACAAATATTTATACAAACTATTAAAATGTTAGTGCCTGTGATAATTATACACTGTGACAAATGAAACGAGATTATCCGCACTTAGATATTGCAGTTGAATGAACTTCAACAAAGTCAACTTATGAATTATTTATTTCTAACAGTACTTTGATTGAGTGATTATGTTATTCTATTATAGGTCGATGTACTATTTTTATAACCTTCCTATTGATATAAGATATTTATCACTTCTTGTTTTAAAGATCGAAGTAGTAAACGAGTATGCAATTCATTTGTATAGTGGTCACTGCCATGGACATCCGTAAGCAATCATGGTAATATTAAAAGCGACAGTTTGTGAGTGTGCATGTTTGTTACTTCTTCACGTCTAAACGGCTGGAGCGAATTTCATAAAATTTGATAGGAAGTTAGCTAACACCCTGGATTAACATATAGGCTACTTTTTACTGTACTGGGTAAATATCTTATTCCCGGGGGACAATTATTTTTTATAACGCGGGCGAAGCTGCGAGGTTCAACTATAGAGCAGTGGTTTTATCTGAAGTCAATCAAAGGTGTGTCGCTACTTCTGAGGGCTAAGATGCCCTGTGCTTACATATATGTCCGATTTCCGAGCAGCTCATCTCGATCCGTGCGAGCTTCGTATTGTCGTACCATATACATACACGTTAAGTGAACGCTCGGCAGCGCTACATGGTAGGCGGAATGGGGGGTGTTTGGTTTTTTCGTTACGGAATTCCGTAACGAAAAAACCTAAACCGCGGCGGCCAAATCAAGAAATTTCTTGATTTGGCCGCCGCGCTCAAAGCTCGTGATTAAAGCTATGCAATTACTTGGTTGAACATACTTGTTTTACCATGCTTATCATCGGGTAGACTACACTCCGCCTAATGCTATACCTCTACCTCGCTCTTTAATTAAATTAAATCTTTAATTAGATAAAAGTATTGAACAAAAAATAGCTCGTTAAACTTTTTTATCGGATTTATTCTTATTTGAGGTCGTATTCCAATACGTTAGAGCTTCCATACAAATGATATACGTCTCTTTTCAATGAACATATTTAATTTCATTGTGATATTAGTATATGTATGTTAAATTATGTGTTACTGGTGGACCCGGCGAATTTCGTTCCGCCTAAAAGCCAAAAATCTCTGTTTCTCCTCTATATTTAAGATGTATTATGCAAAAACCTTCCTCTTGAATCAGTCTATCTATTAAAAAAGGATTAAAATCCGTAGCGTACTTTTAAAGATCTAAGCATACCTACATAGGGACAGACAGCGAGAAGCGACTTTGTTTTATACTATGTTGAGAAGAATAATTAAAAAGTAAATTTATTATGGGATAATAGTCAAACATTTGCAAATATTCAAATAGTAAGTAGATTTGCTGGATAAAATGTATATAGTGCGATCGGAGTGGTACAACCGCCACACAAAATTCTAGCGTAAACAAGTTCTTGCGTTTCGCTGGAAGGTTATGGTCCCCGACCTACTCACATATAATGTATGTAGAGATATCTAATCCTCAAGAGTAGTGACGCATCTGTGATTAATTTCAAATAGAAATTGTTTTATATGATGATGATAACAGGTATCCAAGAGTGCAGAGACCACTTACCATCAGTTGAATTGCATGATCGTTTGCTACTTTAATTGTATGAAAAAAACCTGTAATTATTTATGCGGGTGAATTTAACAAGACAAAATGTGATGGTCATGTCATTATTTATTGGTTTACTTTTAAGAAGTCACCACACATTAGCGGTACCGGTTTCCTTTCTGGAGAATTGGAACAAAAAACTACAAAAACATGTTTGTAGCAAAAAATCTATTTGCGAGAATATCTTCATAATCACGATGCGTGGTGATAATCAATGTTTTTATGCAAAACCACCGACAAGGATCTAAATGAGTTCTTTAGAGTGATCTTAAGTATTTTTGCACGTTTATTACGCAAAAACAGTGATAGCTTGTGTGATTTGAAATACCTTTTTTTTGAAAACTTCGGGTCCATGGTTCAGAACCAAAGCAAACACTTCCGAACAACCGACTAATTAATGGACTTAACAAGTTTATAAAAGGTTCTAAATTTAACGAGTATGACCGTATAATTTTTTTTTATTTGTTAAAATCTTATACTATATGTTTACAGGTGGTAGAACCAGTATAGTTCGGCTGGGGAAGTACCACCGCCACACCCATTTCTGCGTGAAGTATTTCTTGCGTTTCAATAGGTTCTTGGGTATGATTGCCGGTACACTTTTATATGAGTCGGCCATCATAGTCCTCGAGAGTAGAAACTCATCTGTGATTGAGTTCAGATGGAACCCATGTTCTATTTAAAGTTGCTTACAGATGTTGCTTAAAGGTTATTATTATTATTATTATTATTATAAATACATGGAGTGTTGTTGCATACGTAAATCTAATACGTATAATCGTATATTACGCTATTTGTACTAGCATGAATAGGTACTAGCAATAAATCTAAGTCGCTAAGTCTTAGTAGTACTAGGAATAAAGTCTTTGAAGTATATAATATAATTTTCCAGGTGGTAATCAGCGTAGTATATCCAGGAGATTCTACCACCTCACTTATCTCTAGCGTAAAACAGTTCTTGCGTTTCGATAGAAGAGTGGTTGCGGGCACAATTTTATATGAGGTAACCATGATAGTCCTCGGTAGTGGCGATCTATGATTGACTTCAGGTGGAACCAATGTTCTATAAGACGTTGCTTACAAAAGTTTAAAAAAAATGAGTACCACGTGTACTCATTGATTGTCAATGCCTGGAATTGGAACTTCTGATCCCCAGATTTCGTACAATTGCAAACTAGCTTTGCTTTCTACTGTACTATTTTTACATGACTGCTTCAGTCTTATCATAATCAAGTTGGATGAATTCTCCTCGCTATTGAAAGGTTGTATCGAGGTGAATGAACTCCGTAGAAAGTTAGCTAAAGGTTAGTTCAGTGCCAACTGAGATTATTGCTCACAACGGTACAGTTATTCGATATTGTACAGAACGCAAGCGATCTTTTAAATAACCTTTTGCTTTTGTTTTTATTTTTGAAACTAGCTATACCTTACGGTTTTACTCGCGTTTTAAAATGTAATGTAACTTAAAATAGATAAGTTTTTATAAAGTTAAGCATTTTAATGTAATAAATAATTAATATAATATGAAACAACATTTATTATACCAATCGATAGAGAAAAACATTCTGAATCCAACGGTATATATAACTCATTTTCGGCAAAATGGTCCTTGCGTTATTTCATATTTCCGGCATCGATTTTTTACCTATATTATATACCTCAAGGTGTGATTTTTTTTCAAACACATAGACTAACAGACGAACCAAAATTATTACGTGTAAATTATCGACATTTTTACAACCCGAATTGTTAGTTGTCACATGCTCAAAAATGATTAAATAGAATTGTGATTCTCCCTGGTTCAAAGATTTTTACTATAAACAGCGGAGAGATTTTCCCATGTACGATCACCTTACATATATGGTGCGTGCATTAAGAGCAAGTTCTCATGACAAGCGCTCAACGCGCGTTTTAATGACGCGCGCTTACAACTACAAACATTTTATTCAGGCCGTACACATACTAACGCGCGTTTTTATAAAGCGCGCGTTAAACGCAGCGCTTTGAGATCATTTGTTTTCTATGTTTCCGTTCAGTTGAGCGCGCGCTTTTGACGTTAATAAATGTATTTAAGGGTCCAATAGTTCGTCCAAAAATCATCGGAAATGGAATCCGGCTTATAATACAGATTTATTTATAAACGAAATAGAGAAACGTCCTGCGATATGGGAAATGACAAGTAACGATTATTCAGATAGGAATTTAAAGAGACGGGGTTGGGAAGATCTCGTCCTCATATTCATATTTATTTCATGCCATCGGTATAAAATCACCGTTAAAACTGTTTCTACGTCCATCTTCAAATGTAAGAACTCCACTGAACCTCGGCGAACGCGGTAACGCGCCTTCAATGCCTTACAAACGTGTGTCATGTGAACACTATACAAAAACTTAGCGCGCGTTGTACGCGCGCTGAACGCTTGTCATGAGAACTTGCTCTAACTCTCTAAACAGGATACCTAGTCAAGCTACACCTGGTCAAAAGTATGTCAAGACCATATGCTTACGTTCACATTCGTAAGAGCGGTACTAGATTGATATGTTATGTTTTATGGTCGTTAGACTGCCATTGCATAAAATATTATTAAACAAATTAAAGTGTGTATTGTTTACTGCTAGAATATTTGTTTTGTAAAACAATTTCGTGTGGCTACATTCAAAATTTGTAGGAAAGAACTTATACAAATATATTTATGAAATAAAATGAGAGCCTAAGAATAAGTAATCTACCTCGAGATCTCACCAAATGACGACGGTTATCTCCGTCCTCATCAAGATTTTCGACGTTATACCAATAAATTGCCCGTTTAGTCTGAGAACTTAATAAGAACTCCTCGTGTGTCCATATTACTAAATTATAGTCTGTCAAGCAATGCAGTAATGCAGTGATATGGATGAAATATGGGCAATGTGGACGTTGCAATCTAACCAGAATTGTAATATAATAAAAAAAGTGTGCGTACAGCTCCGACGCACGACTGGAGTTTACTCGCATTTAAAATAGATGGCGCCATACTCCAACACTAAAGGTATAAATAATACCAATACATGGTTCATTTTGAAAAATTATATCTTATATAAGTACGTATCAAAATCTTAATATTGTACGTATTTACAGAGTATTTACATTACTTATCTTAACGATTTACTATTTTGAATACCATTGAGAATTCGTTAAAAATCACGAAACTATGCATACCATCCACGCCTACTGATAAAATAGTTGTAAAATTTTAACTAGATGGCGTTATACTCAATAAAAAAACGTAACGAGGTCATTCATCAGTATATTTTACTCCTCACATTTTTTTCATATCGGGCCCTTATATATTCAAATCGATTCTTAGGAGTAAACTTCAAAAACAATGTTCTTGCACTATGTTGATTATGTACTTAACAATATTCTTCTAGGTAAGGTGAATTCCTTGTTCGGGCTGGCTGAAGCGATGATGCCGCTAGTGTACGGGCCTCTCTACTCCAGGGTGTACATGGCGACACTGAACGTGCTACCTGGCGCCGTGTTCCTGCTCGGTGCTGCCATGACGGTACCAGCTGTGGCTATCTTTGGGTGAGAATATGAACTTACAATCCATGTGTAACAGCGTGTGGTCGAATACCGTCATAGAGATCAAGCGGTACGGGCTGATCACCTAGATAGAGCGCGATGGGACGCTTAGAGGACTCAGGTTCGCAGTTTCGATTTTTATCCTTTCGAGTTTTATTACCGTAAAAAACTCACATAATCCAGTGTCGCTTCCACAGCCTTTGAAGGTAAAAAGGCACTTGCATGGTACATATGTTCTTTCGTACGTGTAAAAAGCAAAACAAATCGCCAAGCCAATTTCAAACGGCTTGTTGGATTCTAACATCACAATCGACTTAATTTACATTGTCAAAGGCTTTATAATTTTTGAATATAGCGCCTGTGATTAACAAAAAAGGGGGACGACTCACAAATATCTTATAAACTTTTTAACCGACTTCCCAAAGTAAAGAGGTTATCTATTCGTCACGTATATTTTTTTTTATTTTTTTTAATCCTCTTATAATTGGACGTCAAATAAAAAAATATATTAAGTTCAATTACTTTATATAATAGGTAACCAAAATCTCGAGTGCTTAATAATAATCAATAACTACTAAACGTAATAAATAGTTTCAGAGCAGTTTTGACCACGTTGCCAGGACTCTCTTGCATTACTTGTTCCGATTGACGATCCGCGTGGCGGAGCGGTTAACGTACCGGTCTGACGCGCAATGGGTCCCGGGTTCGATTCCCGGCCAGACAGGTATCTGAACGATGAGTTTAGATTCCTGGTCTGGGTGTTTGTGTATTCGTCTTGTGTGTGTCCATGGTACCCACGACACAGGAGAAAATCCTACTGTGGGGCTATGAGTGTAGAATGCGTGTTTTTTGTTTTGATATTTTTGTCGTAAATTTTGTATTAGACGATGTTACGTCAAACTTTAATAATGAACTGATTAACATAATGTTAGATAGCAAAATATTCATCAGCGAATGAGGCACGATGGACCAGTTAACACGCCATTGAGGTTGTTTTAATAACGTCGAGCTATAAATTTTAAAACGGTCGAAGCGTGAATGATGCCGCGTCAACCTCAGAGCATAATTACAATTTTAACACTATATTCTTAATTACTTAAATATTTTCGCGATTTAAATATTGAAATTTAAATGTAGATAGATTGCGTATGCTTTAGCAGTATGGTGATGTGGTATTATAAGAGATTGTAGGCAGAAAGTTGGTAGAACTAGTATGGTCCGATCGGAGAAATTCCACCAGTCCCATTTCTAGCGCGCAGTCCTTTGTTTGTTTTCGAGGGGGAAAGCTTTTAAAAGTACTCGACGCCGTGAGATCAACGCCGGGTTATGTGAGATTTTTACCTCACAAAAACCCCGGTGGCAATCCTCAGCGCTGCGTGGAGGACTTCGGGATCTCCAGTGGAACACAACCGGAATCCTCCGAGCGTGATGCCCCATTCGGGCTCTTACTGGTGAGCATTTGTACTCACTGCGCCTGCTAGAGTTTACGACGGCGTGCGGCCACACATGCCGTCGTTCTACCCGGGGTCGGTAGGCTAGACGGTTTGAACTCCCACTCTTACCACTCGCAACTCCGGAACCCTTTTAGTCGCCCCTTACGACAGGCAGGGGATACCGTAGCTCTATTCTGGCCCCGGAACTACAGGGAAAGTCTAGCGCGTAGTCTTACTTATCGATGGAAGTGTATTCAACTAGCATCCAGCTAGTAGAGTACCATATGATTCTTCTATTCTATTCTCTATGTGATGAATCTGTGATAAACTTTCGGTAGAACTCCTCTTCTACATGGAGATATTTATGGGGAACAATGATCACTTACCATACTTTTTGTAGGTGGTAGAACCAGTGCAATTCGCCCGGGGAAGTACTACCGCCACACCTACATATTTTTAGCGTGAAGCAGTTCTTGCGTTTCGATGGAAGGGTGTGATTGGCGGCACATTTTTATATGAGGCGATCATCTTATTCCTCGGAAGTAGCAACGCATCTGTAATTGACTGTAGATAGAACTTCATATTCTATATAAAGTTGTTTACAGGAGTCCATGGGCGGCAGTGACCACTTACCATCAGGTGGACTACATGCTCGTTTGCTACTTCAGTCTTATAAAAAACATCAGATGTACAGCATACTTGTTTGCTACTTATAAACTGCGGAACATTTTCAACTGTAATTGAATTTATATAGGACATGTTCTTTTAAAGTCATACAGATGAGTGGCTACTATTAAAGACTAATATCGTCGCCTACTATGAAAGCGATTCGAAAAGTTCCTCCTTCCAATTAAGTACCTAAGTTGTACCTTACCGGTCGTACAATATTCAATCTATCACATTGTACCACTTCTGTTAAAATCCGTTTTTTTTTAAATTATACAACTCAAAATTCAAGATACAGATTCCTTAGTATCGAAATTTAGATGAGAAATATAAGAATGGATATTTTCAGAGAGTAAAATATATTCATTGGTGGTAATACTAAACTGCGTGTGTATTCACTAACTCCATTTCAAAATAATTTTCATAATAAAATTACGTCAAACAATTCAGTGATTTCGACAAAAGAATAACGTTCAATATTCATCCAGTTTGACAAAAGATGAACGACAATTACGAACAGTTGTATTGTATACCATCCGGTCGGCAAGTCCACTGCAGTCCATGGACACAGTGCAGCGGACCATAAAAGGTTTAAACGTCATGTCATTGTCATTAGAGTTACGCTTGGAAAACCGATTGATAAAGACCTGCGCGACCAAGCGAAGCTGTGATGCGGAATCATCCTAAATTGGACACATAATAAAGATATAAACAAAGTTAAAGTAAATTTATTTTCATTTGGCGTAAATAAAAGCTATATTTTCAGTTAATGAATATATCGTACGATATTTTTAAGAACGCCTACATGAAGATTTTTTTAGTTAATGAATATATCGTCAGTCATTTTTAAGAACGCCTATATGAAGTTTTTATTAGTTATTGAACATATCGTCAAACATTTTTAAGAACGCCTACATGAAGATTTTTTTAGTTAATGAATATATCGTCAGTCATTTTTAAGAACGCCTATATGAAGTTTTTATTAGTTATTGAACATATCGTCAAACATTTTTAAGAACGCCTACATGAAGATTTTTTTAGTTAATGAACATATTGTCAGACATTTTTAAGAACGCCTACTTGAAGATTTTTTTAGTTAATGAACATATCGTCAGACATTTTTAACAACGCCTACATAAAGATATTTTTAGTTAATGAACATATCGTCAGACATTTTTAAGAACGCCTACATGAAGTCGTTGAATGATTCAAATCAAATAGAAAGTTCCCATTGTAATATTTTAATTTAATATACATTATACATAATTGTATATGAATAGCAATTAATATTACAATAATCACTTAATAGGTATTCTGTCTCTCTCTCGCTCTCATTCTAAGAGAAGACCCGTGCCCAGCAGTGGGCCAATAATGGGTTGATGAGAGGTATTCTGTGTCGGGTATTACATAAAAGTTAACAGCATCCTATTTATCGTACTCTAAGTACGTGGTGTGGGTATATTCATGAGCAAAAAAAATCCTAATATGTCTTTTCTATCAGCTTTCCCGTAGACCAACTCTACAAGGTCTAATCTTTAAGGTTAATTGCAGATGTCTGATATGAAGGGGCTAAATGAGATGTTTCCTGAGCGGTTTTGTAAAGTCAAGATGAACTTGGCCTTCGTGGTTGATTATAGTGGCACACTGTTTGCACTTATAGTTAAATATGTTCCTTCTCTGGTTTCTTGTATATGCGTAACTGTGACTGGTAAGGTTAGGTTAGGATATATTTAGAAAAACGCCTTGGCCTTTTTAAATAAAGTTACATTACATTCCTTGTTGTCCGCTCTCGTGCTAACAAACGGTGGCCCAGGATTTTTTTCGTGTTACGATCGAATGAAGATATTCGTGTCCAAAAATGTTAATTTAAATGTAAAGTGAAAAGTGTCATATATATATTTTTTTAATTCCAGGGGTTAGTACTTACTTTAATTACATTTCCATTATTAGGTTTTATGTCTCTTTTCGATATGCCTCATCTGACTTTCAATTTCTTTAGGCTATTTATTTTCTGCATTAAAATTCTGTATTCGTTTCTCTAGACATATTGATGTCGAATTGTCGAATAAATGGGCATTTGGATGTGTTAGAAAGTAAATTAGATATATCTAACCATTCAATAACAATTAAATATTTCATTGCGTTTAATAATATAGCTCTTTTTTATCAATCACTATTTTATCAAGTACTCTCTTTTAATACTACTTTATACTTTTATCACTACTTTCTTTTAATAACTTTTTATCACGCATATACACATTTAATAGCCAATTTTGTATATACGCAAACATAACCTAAAATTTGCATACATATAAATGACTAAAAAAGTCTTATTTAAATAATTTTAAATAATAAAACCATATGTTTAAGAATCATGTTGCGCGGAAATTTCCATTGGGGCCAAACTTTCACTTGTTCGAATGAATTCGATCGCCTTGGTACATAAGTATTTCGTAATATGCAACGTAATTGAAAAATTAACTAATTTAACGAAAATATTGACGTCAAAAATGGGCGACAATATCTTAATTTGATTTGTAGGCCTTAATATCGAAAAAAACATGCATATCCAACTCGCACTTGGCCAGCGCAGTGGACTATGGCCTCAAACCTCTCTCATTCCGAGAGAAGACCCATGCCCAGCAGAGAGACAATAATGGGTTGACGATAATAATATCGAAAAACAACGTCGTGGTATTTAATACTAGTAAAAAGATAAGTTGTATTGGACTGTCTTAACCACCGGATCCTCATATGTTACCGCTAAATCAACATAAAGGCGTTCTGGCGTTCCGGTCTCGAGTGCTCCCCTTTACCCGATCAAATCTCAAGGAGATCGAATACCCCTAACCCTTAACGATGTCAGTGAAATATTGTAATATAATGTAAATATGTAAAAATATTACCAAACCCTCTGTTTCGTATGTGGTTAACAGCTTCGTGTTGAACATAATTGTCATAACGACGACCCGCGTGGCGCAGCGGTTACCATACCGGTCTGACACGCAGTGGGTCCCGGGTTCGATTCCCGACCAGACAGGTATCTGAATGATGAGTTTAGATTCTTGTTCTGGGTCTGGGTGTTTGTGTATTCGTCTTTGTGTGTGTCCATGGCACCCACGACACAGGAGAAAATCCTACTGTGGGGCTATGAGTGTAGAAAGCGTTTTAAAGCGTTTATAATATCGTGTGCCTTATTCGCGCTACATGATTCGGTCACGTCTATCACGCTTTTGTTTAGCCTATGTGGTAATCTGGGTCATAAATAATCGCTGTTTTAATCTAGGTATATCTATCTTTTACAGGTGGTAGGATCAGTGTAGTTCGACCGGGGAAGTACCACCGCCACACCTGTTCCAACGTGACGCATTTCTTGCGTTTCGATGGAAGGGTGTGGTTGCCGGCACAGTATGAGGCGACCATTATAGTCTTCAAGAGCAGCAACGCATCTGTGATTGACTTCAGATAGAACCCATGTTCTGTTTGAAGTTGCTCACAGATGTCCATGGGGTGCAGTAGCCACTTACCATCAGGTGGACTGCATGCTCGTTTGCTACTTCAATAAAAAAAAAATAGGTCATAAAGTTGATGGTGGAGAAATTCTAGTTCCATTCCAAAAAGAGATGGGCCCAGCTGTAGGCAAAAGCCGCCGGGACCGCGGACGAATGCTATTACGTTCGTCTCCTAGTAGGTCTTTTGTCCGCAGTCTCGACAAAGGACGTATAGAGGAACACCGTGGGGCCGGTAAAAGTCCCGCATATCTTCTCAGCTGCCTTCGCGCAGAGAGGAACGGTCCATAATGTAAAAAGGTCATAAACTATGTGTGTGTCAATTGCGTGAAAAAGTAACAAATACACGTATTTCCTAGGTATCGTTCGTATTCATCACTACATAGCATAAAACAAAGCCGCTTCACGCTATCCCTATGCTATTTAAAACTGCGCTACCGATTTTAATGCAGTTTTTTTAAATAGATAGAGTGATTTAAGAGGAAGATTTTTATTTATGATACATGCACAATATGGTGGGGGAACACTGATAATTTAAGATTTTTGAATTTTAGGCGGAACGAAGTTCGCCGGGTCAACTAGTAATATTATTAAGAATAAGATATTAGCATAATTTCAGATAGATACTTCCATATTTTATTTGAGAGGTAGTCTGTTTTTTGGTCTAATGATTGCGGGATTTTACTCAAAACAATGTTTACTGTTCGGTTTGTTATTTAAACAAATGTTTTCTGAACATATGTACATGAGAAAAATTACACATAAGTGCAATGATAAATAGATACGTAGGTAGATGTAAGATCAATGAAAAATACCTTTTACACAGCATATTATGTTTCTATAGGATTTTTATCTTATTAAATTATTGCATTGTCATCAGTCCTTAATAACTGTGCAAAGTTTAAATTGGATCAAGCTTCTAGAAAGAGGTGAAAATTAAAAAAAAACACACGGTTTCTACACTCATAGCCCCACAGAAAGATTTTTTCCTGTGTCGTGGGTACCACGAACACACACAAGACGAACACACAAACACCCAGAACCAGAACAGCAATCTAAACTCATTATTCAGATACCGGACTGGCCGGGAATTGAACCCGGGACCCATTGCGCGTCAGACCGGTATGGTAACCGCTCCGCCACTCGGGTCGTCAACAAAATTGATCTCAAAGATTCCGTTACATACATAGATACAACCCAAGCTAATAAAAGCGTGTTAAAATAGTAAGCAGACATGTAATTTGCCTGGGTGCCATCACTACCCCCGCTGAGATTACATTCCTACCTTTTAGCAAACGAGCATGCAGTCCACCTGATGGTAAGTGATCACTGCCGCTCATGAACATCTCTAATCAACTTCATACAGAACATGGGTTCTATCTGAAGTCAATAGCAGATGTTTTGCTACTCTTGAGGACTATGATGGTCGCCTCATATAAAAGTGTGCCGGAAACCGCACCCTTCCATCGTAACGCGAGAATTGTTATACGCTAGAAATAGGTGTGGCGGTGGTACTTCATCGGTCGAACTACACTGGTTCTACCACATGAACTCGATCACAGATATGGAATCACTGGAACGTCTTCACACCTTGAAATTAGCCCAAAGTATTACCATCGCGTTATTTGGCAGAAAGAGCTACGGATGATGTCGCCGGAGTCGAACCACAAACGGTCCTACTACCTTTAAAATTTTAGAAACTACTCGTGCCTTAGACAGTAATACTATACTATACTATAATAATATTATAAAGACGAAAGTTTGTGTGTATGTATGTTTGTCACTTCTTCACGTCTAAACGGCTAGAGTGCTTTTCGTGAAATTTGGTAGGGAGTTAGCTGACACTCTGGATTAACATATATACTTTTTACTGTGGGAAAATATCTTATTCCCACGGGATAATCGATACATCGATTTATTTTAACGCGGGCGAAGCTGCGGGGTTAAGCTAGTTTAAAATAAAGGTAGCGGAGATTAAGATTAAAAATAGGTTACTTTATAAAAACTGTGTTTAATGATAGCGACTGCAAATTCTTTTTTAAACACGAAATGCTCATACTGTTAATCTCTGTCTTTGTTTGCCTGCGACTTATCCCTGACATTATCTTCCATTGTTAGTGTATAATTTCTGTGGGACTATATATTTAATGTTAGATTTACATACATGTGACCACATCTGAATGATTATATCATATTATATTATCTTAAAGAATATTATAAAAAATAAGTAAATTTTTAAAATTTTCATTACGAACTCTATGTAATAATATGAGACCGCCAATGTATTATTTGTTAAAAAGCAGATATTATTTTAAAATTTCTATACACGTGTAACGGCAAAAAGTATGAAGTTAGAAAATTTTCGAGGTCGAAAACATTTCGACGACCCGCGTGACGGAGCGGTTACCACAACGGCGCGCAATGGGTTCCGGATTCGATTCCCGTCCAGACAAGTATCTGAATGATGAGTTTAGATTCATGTTCTGGGTCTAGGTGTTTGCGTATTCGTCTTGTGTGTGTCCATGGTACCCACGACACAGGAGAAAATCCTAGTGTGGGGCTGTGAGTGTAGAAAGCGTGTGTTTCGTGTAAATATACACACATTAACGTTATGCCAAAATGTTTTGCTAAAGCACTACCATTCTCATCGATCCCGGATGTACTTAATCTATACATAAAATATTTGATAACTGACGTTCATAGACTACTGTGGTTTATTATTTGCCATCTAATTGTGTGCAAACATTGGCTGTTCATTTTTAGAAACAAGTAAACAGTTGCGTTAAAACGTAAAGGCCGCATTATTTTCCGCGATACTTAGAAAAACAATGTTAGCAAGTTTTTGGTGTAGATTAAGAAAACGGAAAAACCTTGTCTTTATATAGAACAGAGGTTACCTAAAGGTCATAACAGACGTGATAGAAAAAGTAAACATGTCAAAATAGGTACTTTATGCGGGTTTAAAGAATCCTTGAACAGAAGTTTCGATGACATGTTATTTATAGTCACTACTTATGAAATAAACACCAGTGACTATTATGATTATGATGACTATGATGAGAAGTGATAGCGTTTTTTTGAGAAGTGATAACCTTCGAAAGTTACCCGACGTCGTGGGAGCAACGCTGAATTATATGGGATTTTTACCTCACTAAAACCCCCCGGTGGCCATCCTGTGTGGCTCTGTGTGGAGGACACCGGGATCTCCAACGGATCGCCGCCGGTGTCCTCCGAGCGCGATGCCGCCGTCGGGCTCTTGACTGTGAGCATTGTACTCAGTGCACCTGCCTGGTGTTTACGACAGCATGTGGCCACACATGCCATCGTCCTACACGGGGTCGCTTGGCAGGATGATTCGAGCTCCCACTCTTACCACCCGCAACGTCCCTTTTAGTCGCCTCTTACGACAGGCAGGTTATACCGTAGCCCTATTCTGATCCCGGAACTACAGGGATGAGCAGTGATACCCTAATGGTTGAAACTTGCCCTCTCGATCGGGAGGTCTGAGGTCAAACACAGGCACGCACCACAGATTTTTCCAAAAATTAGTGCGTAATAGAAATTAATTATCACTGCTTTTTGATGAAGGGAAATATCGTGAGGAAACCTACACACCCGAGAGTTCTTTAAATAAAAGAAAAAGTTCTTTAAATAGAAGGAGGTGTGTGAAGCCCACCAATTCGCACTTGGCCAGCGCGGTGGACTAGGGCCTAAACTCTCTCATTCTGCTCCCCAGGCATGATCACCTAGCCAACGTATTAAACTCATAATAAGTTACAGTAATCCATAACATGTTGCATTCCGACGAAATAGTTAAGTACGACAAAGTGTTATGAGAGTATAGATATGCGTAAAATATTTTGCCATATTACACATATCGCACAAAACCGCATAAGCATGAAATAATGTCCATATAACTTACATCTGCTTCAAAGTTCAAGGACTACCGGTTCAGTTTGGATAATAAGTCACTAAATGTTCTTTGAATTCTTAGAAATATCATAAATAAGAAAGGTGTGAGAGTTTATGTGTGTTTGTCTCAATCCACGCTAAAACTATTGGTCAGATTTCGTTGTCGCGCGTAGTTTATGACCTCCATTAACTCATAGGATATAATATATAAAATATATTAAAAAATAATACCACATAACAAAAAAAAACCGCTAAGTTTCTTGCCGGATCTTCTCAGTTGAGGTCGTGTTCCGATCCGGTGGTAGTGTAAAGAGAATAAAATGTGTAACAATTTGTAAGTATCGTAACATGATCGTGTGAGCATTTAGTATCTTCAGAGGCTGCCAAAACAGCTGTCAACTGCTCGGCGACTATTCAGTAGCTTATGCATCTATACATATAAACAAACAATCGACTGTTGACAAATTTTTCATTCAAAAATAAACATGATATATGAAATAAACAGATTCGCGACTCATCTGTCGGTCAAGCAACAAATTTGACGAACAGCAGCTGTCTAAGCAACTGTTTAGTAGCTTAAGCGACAAGATTGTGCCGAATTGGTGGTCATCCTTATGTTATGAGGTCGTTTTTTTTATCTGAATGAAGTAGCAAACGAGGATGCAGTCTACCTGATAGTAAGTAGTCACTGCTGCCCATGGACATCTGAAACCAACTTCATACAGGACATGGGTTCCATGTGAACGTTGCTACTCCCGAGGACACCCTTCTATCGAAACGCAAGAAATGCTTCACGCTAGAAATAGGTGTGGCGGAGGTACTTCCCCGGTCGAAGTACACTGGTTCTACCACCTTGAAAATGTTTTAACTTCGTTGACGCATGTGCGTCAAAAAAGACGATATTATATAAAAAAAAGATTGATTATACATATATTTATGACAACTATTCGTATATCCTTACGCCAATATTCTCTGCCTGTAGCATCTTATAATATGTTATACTTTCTGTTTTAGTATATTTTATGGTTGTTGTAGTTATTTTATTAGTTTCATTTCTTTTTTTCTTCTCGCAGGCGCCATGATTAAATATTATAAAGCCAAAAATTGAGATGATTTCAATGATACGCAGAACTGTAGGGCGTACCTAAGAAATGGATTTGCATAAATAAATACATAAACACGCTCGAAATGATTACCTTCCTAACACACTCTGGTCACTAGAAAATAAAAATACAGTGACGTAATGTGAAATACATTACGTCACTGTATTTGTAACCGCATTGAAAATATATCTATAGCCCACATTTTTAAGTGACATTATTTATTTTTTACTTTAATAAAATCCATGTACTTACACTATCAGACAAAAGTTGTTAAATGCGAGTGAAACCGTGGTGCACAGCTCGTATAAAAGTATAAGTACCTACTATCTTTTACCCGCGATGCCGTCCGCTTGGATCGTGTTTCCACGGTAAACGGATTTATGTGTTTATTCAGGCCATAAGAGCAGTGATAGCCTAAGGTTGAAACTTGCCCTCTCAATCGGGAGGTCCAAGGTTCAAACCCAGACACGCACTACTGATTTATATGCGTATTAGAAATTAATTATCACTGCTTTTCGGTGAAGGAAAACATCGTGAGGAAACCTACACACCCGAGAGAAAAAAAAAGTTTCGAAGGTGTGTGAAGTCTACCAATTCGCACTTGGCCTGCGCGGTGGACTATGGCCTAAAACTCTCTCGTTCCGAGAGAAGACCCGTGCCTAGAAGTGGGGCAATAATGAGTTAACGAATCAGTCCATACACTATCGGTGTGTCAAATTTAATTCAAATAGAATTAGTAGTTTTTGCGTGAGAGAGTTACAAACATAAGGGATATATGTTGACAAACATTCACCTTTACAAAATTAAGTTAGAGAGAAGTAAGACAATAATATTATTAATATATAAGATTGGAATCCTATTTCATACTCAGAACATTAATTTGCACATATTTATTTCTATCGCCTCTTTACTACAACAACGTGACAAGTACAAATTGTCCTTTTTTGTTAAATTTCATAATTATCATGTTTTTTTTTTTCATTAAGTTGCCGGCAATTTTTAGTGACCATATTAGTTCAGTGTAAGTCTATTCATTTTAAGGAATTTTATTTTGTGTAGGTAACTGAACAATTGGCCTCCAATAATTATAGTTTTCAAAATAACACGTTTTTCTTGTAAAAAGGCGCTATATTTATCATGATACTGCCTCAGTTCTTTATTTTTTATCTAAAGCAGTGAATCGAAAAAGAAAGTTAACGTAATACGCAGTATCGAATCAACGGAACAGGAAATAAATATTTGGTTTAGATGCGACCGTTTTGTGCAAGTTCGCCAGCTGATTTGTCGACCATTAAAACTGTCCTTACAGAGTCGGGTCTTTAACCGAGTAGAGAGGACGTGTGCGATGTATATACTAAAGTTGCTTTAACGGACGTTCCTCATTACAGGTGGATGTATTTCGAACAGCGAGACGACAATAAACAAGTTGAAGAAGTCGACAACGCAAACAAAGATATTTAGTGCGTTAATATATCCGAACTTTATTTAGTGAGTGCCTTGAACAAAAGTGTTTTGTTTATAAAAGTGTTAATAAAATCTTAAGTGCAAAAGTAGCTTCATTGAAATCCTTGAAATTTTATCTCTTCGAAAGCGAAACGGATGTCATTGTAGAAATATTTGATCATCTACTCGACGATCAATTGATTGTTTGAATTTAATATCGGTTGTGTTTAGTTTTGTTTTCATTGCGCCGCGTTTGTTTGTGGACGCATTAAAGACTGATATGACAACATAAGGGTGTTTGTTTACATACAGGCGAACAATCGGACGATAGCTGTGAGGCGAGACTCACTGGTCGTGTGTTAATCCCCGTTCGGTGTGAGCGCGCTTACTGACAACAATGTAATAGTATAGTATAGATTTTTTAAATCGTTCGCTCAACGAAGGCGGACTCTATTCTATATTGAACTTTTAGAATGCTCTCGCCGTAACGTTTACTTTAGCATCTCAATAGAATTTTAAACGAAATAAATAACAAAGAGAGCCAGTACAATACGATTCGCGCCAAAATGGATAAAGATCCACCGAAAAAATCCGTCGAGACGACAGAGGAACTGCCTTTGAAGACGGCAATAAATAATAATTTAAAAGACATGACCGTTCTGGAGAAATTGAGATATGTGAAATCTAATGTAACAGTGGAGCCGGTTTTAGCGATGTTCGTGATGCCAAGTGTACTGTCGATGTTGGCGATACAGAATCTCAACTTGGACAAAGCTTGCAGGGTGAATCTGGGGTTTTCGGATGATGTATGTACGGATTTGCGACTGAGGAAACGTGCGAACCACACTTTTGAAGAAGATGAAGTACAAACCCTAATAGCTTCAGTGCAAGCCTGGAAGAGCGTCATTCACACAGCAATACCGGCTTTCCTTATGCTGTTCATCGGAGCGTGGAGTGACAAAACAGGAAAGAGAAAGATATGTATGCTAATGCCAATCTTCGGGGAGTTCATGACTTGCGTCCTAAATATGATAAACACGTATTTTTTCTTTGAAGTCCCGGTGGAATTGACTGTATTTATGGAGGTTATATTCCCGGCGCTCACCGGCGGTTGGTACACGATGTTTCTTGGTACTTTTAGTTATTTGGGCGATGTAACTTCGATGGAAACGAGGACTTTCCGTATGGGAATATTGAGTTTGTGCATGACAGTCGGGTTTCCCATTGGGACGGGATTGAGTGGGGTGTTGTTGCGTTATACCGGCTATTACGGAGTTTTCGCTATATCAGCGGCGTTTCAATTGATAAATTTCGGATATGTGTTTTTCGTTATCCCTGATCATACGTGGCTTGAAAATAAGGAAAAGGTTGGTAACATCCATTCAGTTTAATTTCCAACTTTATTCGACGAGACGTTTTAAGTAATTTGTTGCTTTATTTTTAGAAAAAGCGGACGGGCTGCACTGGATTTTTTTTGGACTTTTTCGACTTCCGCAGCATTAAAGAAACGTTGGAGATCGCTTTTAAAAAAGGTCCAAATAATAGAAGACTGAGAATAATATTAATATTGACTGTCGTGTGCTTGACTTTTGGATGTATGTGGGGTATGTATTTTTTGTTTTTATTTGAAGCTTTTATTCATTTTATTTAAAGAGCAATGTTTTCTTCATAACAACTTAAGCTATTATTTTTTTACCCAGATATGCATAACACATTCAAAGTAATATGAATATTTTTGTGAGTAATTCGACGTATTAATCGAGCGTACAAGACATGAAAATTCTAAGCAGGTTTTTTAATTATGGTCATTCAACATATGAAATTAATATATAGAATGTCAAAAAAATCTGTGCGTAACAAATGATAGCTATATAGCCTTTTATTTAAAAAAACAATATATATGATATTGTTTTTCTATACTTAAACAAAATGAAGTCAGACGGGCTACGGAGTAGAAAGTAGCCACCGTCGCATATGGATATTTGCCACTAGAGAAGTCGCCTAAGCATCGAAAACTTTGAAGTAGGGCTCTTTTTGTTGTATTTGTTATTTCTTCATTGATTTTACATATCACTACATAGTATAAAACAAAGTCGCTTCCCTCTATCTGTCCCTGAGTATGGTTAGATCTCCAAAACTTCGTTACGGACTTTAATACATTTTTTTAATAGATCTCTCTCGTCAACCCTTTATGCGTCAACGTCAACTGCTGGGCAAGGGTCTTCTCTCAGAATGAGAGAGTTTAGGCCATAGTCCACCGCGCTGACATGAATCAGTGGCTGGCCTGGCGTGCCTGGGTTTGAACCTTGGACCTCCCGATTGAGAGGGCAAGTTTCAACCATTAGGCTATCACTGCTCTTGCTAGGCTTGCACTGCTCTTTTTAATAGATAGTGTGATTCAAAAGGAACTTTTTTATATATAAGACAAGCATGATATAGTGGGGATACATTGATGATTTTAGATTTTTGACTATTAGGCGGAACGAACTTAGCCGGGTTTACGTCTTGAATGCGTCATAAAACGTAGTTACGTATTGTGGTGCATTTAAGATTTCGTCAATTATTTACAAGTAAAACAAGAATACCCAGTTGTTTTATATTTACGACATTTTCTACATATTATTATTTTTTGTTATCATCCTGTATTCATATGTATGTTCAATTAATTAAACATATAATTAATGACTGTTCCGTGTGTCTGCACACTGCATACATAATTACAAAACTAAACAGCTTGGGACTGAGCAATAATAAGTATTTCCATAGTAGATTAATTTTTCAAGTGTCAAAGTGTAGCGTTTCTTGCTAAACAGGTCTCCTCTTTAGTCAAATGTACGGCAAGATACTTTAGTTATCTTCTTTGCCGTGAAAAAATATGATTGCAAATAATATTAAAAAAAATATATACATACAAACAAATAAGACAATCCCGCAAATTTTCTAGCTGGATCTTCTCAATTGAGGTCTTGTTTCGATCCGGTGGTAGTGTATAAAAATGTAGTTGACACTATGGTTGCCGCCATAGGTCTATGCAAAATAAAGACATTCAATTTCAGATAATGGATAGCTTTGGAGTTAATTTCTTTATAATCAACTTTACTCTACAACACAATTTAAAGTTATGTTACCTTTTGTAAACGCGTGTAAAACCGCGGGGCACAAGCAGTAGTTAATAAATTCAATTAAAGGCGCTGGTACCATTCGGAATTCGACCGGAGGCACTACTGATTCACCTCCATCCATCCATCAGCCCTTTGAGGTCCACTGTTGGACATAGGCCTCCTCTAAATGACGCCACTCCAACCGGTCTTGTACCTTCTGAATCCAACTGTTTCCCGCTGTCTTCTTCAGGTCATCGGTACTATTATTCTGATTTACCTATTTCTCCTTAATTATAGCAATGTTAAGGTTACTTTAGGGAGACATACTTATCTTAGGCATTCCAATTTAGTCCTAGTGATAGCAACGCATTAGTGATCAACTTCATACGAGAGTTTGATATATTTACGATCCGCGTGGCGGAACGGTTATCATACCAGTCTGACGCGCAATGGGTCCTGGGTTCGATTCCAGGCCAGACAGATACCTGAATTATGAGTTTAAATTCATGTTCTGGGTCTGGGTGTTTGTGTATTCGCCTTGTGTGTCCATGGTACCCACAACACTGGAAAAAAGCCTAGTTTAGGGCTATGAGTGTAGAAAGCGAATTTTTTAAAGCACATTTCAAGTTTGTGCCATATGTCCGTATATAAATTAATATATTACTAGTTCACCCGGCGAACTTCGTTCCGCCTAAACTCTAAAATCTAAAGTTATTAGTGTTCCTCCACTATATTACGCATGTATTACATAAAAATCTTCCTTTTGATTCACTTTATCTATTAAAAAACACTATTGTAATCCGTAGCGTAGTTTTAAAGATCTAAGCATACATAGGGGCAGACAGCGGAAAACGACTTAATTTTATACTATGTAGTGATGTTATATATTATAATTATATATTTGAAACTTGAGTTTTTGCCTAAAATGCATACAAAAATGTAATTCTGTAAAGTACGTAGATATTTAATTGCCAATTAAAGTGTTATTATTTAGCATGGTTGGCTGGGTACCGAAGGCCATTAACTATGTATATGATTGTCGTACTTAATGTGCTATTTTTAGGTATTAATATCCTATGTGCCATGTAACCTTGAAACATGGTCATCTATATTGTGAGTTAACGCAATTCGTACGTGGTACTGTTACTAAGCATATACGTATATAATTATTTTCAATCCAGGGGGAGGGGGGTTTTGCAACAGGAAGGTATCACCGCCACATTTTTTTTAAGCTTGAAACAGTTCTTGTGCATCGCTTATAGGGTATGGAAGATATATTTAACATTAAAGTAGCAGACGCGTATACATTCCACCTGACGGTATGCGGTTACTGCTACTGCCATAAGATCAGCAAGAGCCTAAAGGTTGAAACTTTTCCTCTCGATCGAGAGGTCCGAGGTTCAAATCCCAAGCTTAATCTCTGCTTTTTAGTGAAGGAAAAACATCGTGAGGAACCTAAACACCCGAGAGTTCTTTGAACAAAATATTCAGAGGTGTGTGAAGTCTAACAATTCGCACTTGGCCAGCGCGGTGCTCTATGGCCTAAAACTCTCTGATTCTGAGAGAAGACCCGTGCCCAACAGCGGGACAATAATGGGTTGACGAGATATGGTCGCGTAATATGAAAGTGAGTTATCGCACCCTACCACCGAAACGCAAGAGCTGCTTCTTGCTAAACATAGGTGTGGTGGTAGGTACCTCTCCGAAGTACCTATAACCTACCAAGGTGGTAGGTATTTCTCTACGTTCTACCACCGAGTAGCAATACATGTCAAAATTAGAGCAGAAAGTGAATATTTTGTGGCGTGATAAGTTTTTTCTTCTTTCTCTGTGTCAAGCCAGCTCTTAATATAATCCAATGCAAATACATTTTAAATATTTAAATATACGAAAAGGTTTCAACATTAACATGATCATAACTTTGGAATTAACTTCGTAAAATTTCGGCCTTGAGACAAAAACAGGTGATTCTAGGAATATTACTTAGGATATGCTTAGCATACTTATATACGTGCTTAGAAAAATTGTAATAATGTAACATATTTTATAATGTAATAATCTTTTAACTTATAGGCATATTTATCTTAAATGAGTAATAATTGGGTTACTGAGTCTAAGTGGGTTAGTATTTTTAGGATTTCGTACTCAAGGACGGAACTCTATAACTATGACTCTGTTGTCTGTCTGTCTGTCTGTCACCAAGCTGATATACACTCAGCCTTCATAATTAGCTAGACAGCTGAAATTTTTACAGATAATGTATTTCCATTGCTATTATTACAAATACTAAAAACAAATAGGTATAATAAATATTTAAGGGAGCCATATAAAAAACGTCGTGATTGGATTTTTTAAAACTGGATAATTTACATACGTACTGCAAAAGTGACTTTTTTGCCTTTTTTTTTATGATAATGGTTCGAAACCCTTAGTGCGTGAGTCCGAATCGAACTTCACCGATTTTTTATATTTCTAAATTAGTACCTCACTAAAGTAACGTATCTCTCTTATCCGCCGACCAATGAATTAATTATTCATAAATATACTTATAATTTCAGAGCAGTGATGGCCTAATGGTTGAAACTTGCCCTCTCAATCGAGAGGTCCGAAGCTCAAACCCAGACATGCACCACTGCTTTATGTGCGTTTTAGAAATAAACTATCGCTGCTTTTCGGTGAAGGAAAACATCGTGAGGAAACCTACGCACCTGAGAGTTGTTAAAAAAAAAGTTCTCGGAGGTGGGTGAAGTTCACCAATTGGCACTTGGCTAGCGCGGTGGACAATGACCTAAAACTCTCTCATTCTGAGAGAAAACCCGTGCCCAGCAGTGGTGTAATTATGGGTTGTACCCCCCACATATCATTTGAGTTAAATTTGATAGAAATGTTTGTATGAAATGTTCAAAATGTACCTATTTTATGAGAACTTTATATGATCTCCTAGTTTGTGATAAATTGTTCTGAGATTTCATTTGTCTCATTTTTTGTCCTCACTTAGTCTCTTTTGCTGGTAACCAGTTTCTTTACGGACAAATCTAGATCAAGCTTATTTATTTCAGAACTGGTTTTGACCGCAAATTATATTTTTTACATATTGGCTGTAGTTGTTCCTCGTCAAGTGATTTTTGCTTTTATTTTAAATCGTTCATTGCTCCTGTATGTATAAGGCTAGGTCCATCGTTTTGGATTTGCTGCCTTTGACATATTATTTTTTATTTATATAAACTCTTTTTTATACGGTTAGGTCCAACATTAAGTTCAGTTAGTAACATCCAGTTTTTTTTAGCTTTAATATATTATTTTGATAATTCCCAAGGTGATAGAGCAGTAGAATAAGTTTTTCGACCAGGGATGTACAACCGCCACACCTATTTGTAGAGATCATCTTAGGCCTTAGGAGTGATTGACTTAAGATATAACTTTTGTTTTGTATGAAGTTGCTATTGATGTCCATAGGCAGTATTAACCACTTAACGTCAGGTGGATTCCATGCTCGTTCGCTACTTCAATCTTCTAAAACAAAAGGTCATCTGAATTATAGGCGGATTCAGAGGCGTTCCTGCCAATGAAAGACATTTATAATTTTTTTTGTACTCTAGAACTCGAAATTTGAAACTCGATGATTTTTATAATTATTGTTCGTTTGTTTGTGCGTTTATGCAGTCTAATGTCAGATACTGCATACCCAATGGTGTTTGGTTTCCACTAACGTATTAGGGTTTATGTATTTGATATTTGTTTTATTATAAATGGTTAACAAATAAAAAGGATTGAATAATAAAAAAATGATTTCGTACTTCAGTTCATACGTAAAATTATGTATAACAAATCTTAGGGGTATTGTAACTTAACTTTTTTTTAACTTAACTTTTATTTTATTTATTTTAAACGGTTAATAGATAAAACGCTTTTTAAAAAAAAGAAATCGTCAAGTATATTAATGCGTCTCAGCTGACTTCTTGCTTTAGTTTGTATATATAAAGTTAATAATAAATAAAGAGTGAAAAACAAATTTCAAACCACAATACAGACACAACATCAAAATTCACAAAACAGGAGACTACACAAATGATAAGAGCTCCACTCGTAAAGAGCCACGGTTGTCATAAATTTTTCATCTCGAAACGAATGAGCACTTGATATAATGTTTTATTATGCAATTACACTTGCTACCTTGCTACGTTTTGCTTAACGTGTACATGTCGTTTTAAGTAGAATATATGAGATAGAGGTTCAGTAAAGCAGTGGTATTATTTTAAAAAGTTGTAATTTTAAGGAATGAAATTGTTTTTAAAATTTGAAGTAAGAATTCTTTTTAATAATTTTGTAGTAGTTTTTAGTTTTGAAGGTTAGTACTCTTTGTGTTTTGACTTTGACAGCATCATAATCATACCTTTTCTGAATAGTAACGGTGCTAGGCGCTGCTCGCGTTTTGGTTAGTAGGGGAGACGAAAATCCGAGGGGTTTAACTTAGTCTTCAGAGGTAGCCAGGCCAACCACAAACATCTTTAATATCATCTAGGGCTTACCGAAAATATCTCGCTCTCTTCCGCTTTTTATCTGATCGCAGGCGCTATGTTAAAAATTATATAGCCGATGTCACTTCGGCTATATCATTGGAATCGAGTTAGCAATGTCACTTTGCTAACTCGATTCCAATAATATTACAAATCTTACAATCCGTGAAGTTATTTGAGCAGGCGCGTGCCGAAAATTGGAAATACGTTTAAAAAACTCTACTCTCCTTGATGCAGTCAGGTAATGAAATGAAATGAAAGGAAATGTCTTTATTTTTGTATAGGTCTACGGGGGCACTTACAAATTGTCAGTTACATTTTTTTTCCTTACACTATCACCGGATCGGAATACGACCTCAACTGAGAAGATCCGGCAAGAAACTCAGCGGGTTTGTCTTTTTTCTTATTTATACCAATTTTTTTTTTTATATAATTACAATCATGTTTTTTTACATGGTAATGAAAGTTAGCTCCAATATCTTGCCTTACCATTTACCCATTGCACGGCTCAAGTGATATAACATTCAGTGTTGTTGATGCATATAACAGCTGCCGACGTGTAAATCATCCATGTTGTATGCATGTCAACGTGCATAGTACTGCACGAGCTGTTAAATTTGTATTCTGCATACATTGCTCATACTTGTGCTTGTATTAGATGTATTAGGTTAGCAGTCATACATATTACCGACTGTGCTATTATTCAGAATATACATAAAAGCTACATACGTTTCTGATATATATCAATGAGAAATACGCTATTTACGCTATAAAAATGTATAATATATTTTGGAAGGACAAAACTTTAATATTAAAAGCTTTTTATATGTATAATATATAGAAACTACTATGTTTCTCAGTAGTGAGGGATTTAGAGCAGTGATAGCCTGATGGTTGAAACTTGCCCTCTCGATCGGGAGGTCCGAGGCGCAAAACCAGGCACGCACCACTGATTTTTCTAAAACTATGTGCGTATTACAAATTAATTATCACTGCTTTTCAGTGAAGGAAATCATCGTAAGAATATACACCCGAGAGTTTTATAAAAAAAAGTTCTCGGAGGTGTGTGAAGTCCACCAATTTGGACTAAACCAGAGCTGTGAACTATGGCCTATAATTCTCTCATTCTGACAGAAGACCCGTGCCCAGCAGTGGGACAATAATGGGTTGATGAAGAAAGTTTCTGAGTAAATTGAGGTCAATCTAACAAGAATTGGAGCCACTTTTCAGTTTCTAATTAAGTTGAAATTTTGAATACCTACATCATTACTTCCAGGGACAATGCAATTATAATCAATGTTGTTGTTAATAAAAAAGGCCGCCGAAACAAAATGCGGGATTACCTACTTAATTTTGTACAATCTACTCTTTATGGATATGAACCGTAAGGGCTTAATTTGTATAATACAACACACTACGAAAAAATAATTCTAATTCAAGATGATTGTTGGGAGAGATCATTAAAAAAATCCAAATCACTAATATGACCTTATTGCTTTATAATTTTTTTTATTTTATATTTGCTAAATGATTTCAAATGCAGTATGATTTTTATAGTACCTAGGCTTCGTATTGATTTCTGCAAATTAGGTTAAGTAACTTTTGAGTTTTTGAACGATTCCTTTACTTTCCTTATACAGTCAACGCAAGCATTTGCGACGTGGGGTTGTTTATAGAGATACTATCTTTGCGAACGTCGTATCTATTTTGATAAATTGTATGTTGAGTAAAGTAAAGAGATAGTAGGCTTAGTAGTGGTGTCCCGTTTTTAACCGCCTTCCCGAAGGACTTTGTTCTGTCATATATGCACTGTAAGTGTACAATCAATATTTAAAATCTGTAGATGTTAATATAGTTTCCTGAATCGAAATATCACAAAAATAACACTCGGATTAGCAATAATGAATTTTACTCCAAGTTTTTATTAGTGCTATAAAACGGATCTCAAAATTTATCTCGTGTCTGCGCAATATCGTTTCGGTACCGGTAATAAGCGCTTGTTATAAACGCACCCACATAAAATTACACTTGGAAAGCTGGCTGCTTCAATACCTTCTTTCAAGAATTGCAGTGAACACTTCCAATGCTTAATTCAGGAAGTATCTAGTGATTGGCTCAAGGGGAATTGAATTAGATTCCTGTAGTTCATGCTTTGCGAAATGCGAGAAATAAGAAGATAAATGATTTGTATTGATACGATTCATGAGAAACTTTAGATTAGATTAAGTATTTTATTTCATCACTAACCTAGGCAATAAGTATTATATTAACAATATATGGATCTTCTCCGAAATAAAGAATTATTATTATTAAGTTAAAAAGATAAGATAAGGGGAAAAAATAATTATTGTTTACGATTTTTCTATCCGACTAAAGTAAGCAAGCATATAGCTCTGATGGTACTTGGTGGTTAATCACAGATGCGTTGCTACTCTCGTTGTTTTCGTCAAACTTTTATTTGAGGCGACGCCGTAGCCTCGGTAGTAGCAACGCATCTGTGATTGACTTCAGATAGAACATATGTTTACAGATGTCCATGAACGGCAGTGGCCACTTACCATTAGGTCTACATTCTCGTTAGTTTCTTCAATTAGATAAAAAAATACGATTTAAAAGGAGTTTCGTAAAATGTTTGGCGATACAAATTTTACGGATTTACGTTTAAGCGCTAAGTTGTTTTATCCTCCACATGAATAAGGGCCGGCACTCATATGACGGAGCGCAGCGCAGCGCATTTTTTGCTGTCAAACTATTATCGTCATTGTCCCTTTAGAAATAATATCCAAAATTAAATAACAGCAATTTATTTCTGAGGAGCATGGAAGCGCATGCTCGCGCATTCGCGCGCATTCGCGCGCATCCGCGCGCATTCTCCCAGTAATTAGCGCGAATTTCGGCTAGTGTGTGATTCGTTAAGAAAATTTCGCGGGCATGCGCTGCGCTGCGCTCCGTCATATGTGCGCCGGCCCTAATATGCATCTATTTAATTGTGCAA
Organism: Spicauda simplicius; assembly: GCA_949699795.1. Classification (NCBI taxonomy): domain Eukaryota; kingdom Metazoa; phylum Arthropoda; class Insecta; order Lepidoptera; family Hesperiidae; genus Spicauda; species Spicauda simplicius. Next base: position 19,245,277 of record OX453059.1, read on the forward strand.
ATATTAAGCTAATATTATATTCTCTTTAATTATCGTCGTATAAATTGTTTACACTATAAATATTTACACCTACATATTCATATAGAATCAAGTAAATAAATTAAAAGGGATGGCATTAAATATATGCACAATATATAAATTATGCGATACAATGTCTCCATGTATCCATTCTGTTATCTGTAAAGATTGTTTGAAATTGTAGAAATAGATAAGTTTACAATATTATTTTAATGTTATCAATATACTCGTACATACGTTGTATCACCTAATAATGAAAACGCTTTAGATAATCATAGTCACATAGAATTTTCTCCTGTTTTGTGGGATATGTCTGCCTTGGAATCGAATCCGATATCCACTGCGTATCATGTCTGTATGGTGACCACTCTGCTTTGTGGGTCCTCAATTGTATTAATATTTACTATTTAAAAGAGCAGTGATAGTCTAATGGTTGAAACTTGCACTCTCAATCGGGAGTTCCGAGGATCAAACCCAGTCAGGCACCACTGATTTATGTGCATATTAGAAATTGATTGTCCCTGCTAATCGGCGAAGGAAAACATCGTGAGGAAACCTACACACCCGAGAGTTCTTTAAAAAAAAGTTCTCGGAGGTGTTTGAAGTCCACCAATTCGCACTTGGCCAGCGTGGTGAACTATGGCCTAAGCTCTCTCATTCTGAGAGAATATCCGTGGCCAGCAGTGGGACAATAATGGGTTGACGAGAGAAGAGATATTTTATAATAAGTTTATGTTATCTACCCAAATTTGACGCCCACACACAGTGGGTTCCATGTTCGATCCTGGCTGGACAGGTATCTAAATTATGAATTTAAATTTCTATCTTGGATCTGGGTATATACGCCTTTATGTGTATCCATGGCACGTATGACACAGAGTGGGACTTTGAGTGTTTAAAGTATTAAATAGGTCCATCCGTCAGCTCCTAGCCTAGCTATGGAGTTCCTGTCATTTCCAATTTATCGCTTCAATTCAATAATTGATGACCTCAAACAATCTTTGAATAAAAGCAATCAAGTATTTCCGGAGCGTTGTTGAGCTCTTCAAGAAAGGTGGAAAAAGAGTATTTTATACCAGTAAAGCTAGGGAGATTTTTCTGGTGTTGGAATTGTCTATAGGGGATCTTTTGCTTGTTGTTTGATGTTATGGTCATAGTGTATAGTATATCAAGATAAGTTACTCAAATTTTACTCAATTACTAAGACGTTTACTGTTAGTACGAGTTTAATACGTTTTCTTTAAACAAATATTCTCTTTGTTTACGCCCATACATTTTCATTTGTACATTAAGCGTTTACTTTTCTGGTCTCGGCCGTATCTTGGAATATAATAATAATAATAACTTTTTATAGCAATGTATTTTAAATTACTAGCGAAAATAAGAACAATGGTGGATTCGAGGAAACATAGCTTCATGCGTTCTAAGGGTGTGTACATGATTTCAAAGGGATTTTTCACACTGTTTCACACTATTTTATTACCTATAGTAACAATAGATATTACTACTACCGCGCGTATGTTGTTTCTTAAGTAGTAAACTCCAATAAAATATATAAAAATAAATTTAGTCTATTAGTATAACTAAATAGTAGAACAGATTTTAAAAACTTTCTACGCTTATAGCTTACACTAGGATTTTCTCCTGTGTTATGTTTTATGTTCACACACAAAGACGAATACATAATCTTCCAGATCCAGAACAAGAATTGAAATTCATTCAGGTACCTGTCTGGGGGATCGAACCCAAAACCTATCACGTGTTAGAACGCCACGCGAGTCGTTAAAGAATTTATACACCTTTTGAATCAACAAACAGATTAATTTATTCTCGTTTAAATAAATAGGAAGACGCTATAACTACTCATCGCGGGTCGAGAGATATTTAAAACTTATACGACATTAAAACCAGTCGTATACTGCATCACTTTTATAAAGTCACTTGTGTCAACAGCGTTCCGTGGGTATAATTTCCGGTTGAAATTTAAGCTTGGGAGTTTTTGGTTTCGCTAGTACTGATGCAATTTTTAAAATACCTTAATGTACTGCATCTGAAGGAAGATAATGTTGAGATTTTGTATGTATGTATGTTTATATGACGACGCAACTCATCAATAGATGGCAACACTAGTATTTCTGAATCACGCTATCGAAAATTTCTCAATATCCTGCCTATATACAAGTTCTTATATACAAGTTTTGACAGGTGGTAGAACCAGTGTAGTTCAAGGGAGGTACCACCGCCACACCTATTTCTAGCTTGAAGCATTTTTTGCGTTTCGATGGAAGGGTGTGGTTGCCGGTACACTTTTATATGAGGCGACCATCTTATTCCTCGGGAGTAGCAACATATCTGTGATTGACTTCAGATAGAACCCATGTTCTGTATGAAGTTGATTACAGATGTCCATGGGCGGCAGTGACCACTTACCATCAGGTGGACTGCTTGCTCGTTTGCTACTTCAGTGAAATAAAGAAAAAAAAAAGTTCCGAACAAGGACTGGCTCTCTAGGCTTAATCACCAAGCTTGGCGGGGGTCTTCCTTTTCCAAATATGTATTTCTATTTATATAATTTTTTTTTTGAAACACCTTAAGCTAAGGGTTACAAAGGTGAACTTAATGCCCAATGGCATTTTCTGCCAGTCAACCCAGAGCGATGGTACTCCACTGTTACTGTTAATTTTTTCTTTCTTTGTCTTCTTGTTATTGTTTAGTTACGTAAAATATTTATTTATTTTCTTTTTGCAGGTGAATTGAGTGTGATGTATATTTTCGCTCGCTACCGCTTCAACTGGGATGAAGTGAGCTACAGTATATTTTCTACATACAGCCTTATCACGCACTCTTTAGGTAAGTAAATTTTTAATAAATATTCGTATTTCATCATAAGCTTATCTATCAAATCATAAGAGGATGTAACCGCAGGTTAACGACGCATAAAATAACTTTACTTTACTGAAGAATATAGCTTTCTGATATGAGTAGCGACGCACCTGTGATTGTCTTGAAATATAATCCCTGTGATGTATAAAGTTGCTTATATACGTCCATGGGAAGCAGTGGCCATTTACTGTCAAATGGACTACATGGTCGTTTGCTACTTCAGTCTTATAAAATAAGCATCATACAAAATTACTATAATAAATAAATTATTCAAATGATACAGCAAATAAAAAATATTCAAATATTCATTAGAATGTTGATTTTGACGTGACAACGTCTTATAATTCGATGAAGCCGGCTGCATGCACCAAAAACATGACTCATTCGGCGTTACCTCGCTCTGAGGCGTTCCATTTAATGCTTGAAGTGCAAGCAAGCGCGCGGAACGCGCGACAAAGACGCACAATCGGCCTCCGCGTTCGGCAGCGTTCGACATCTGTATTTCTCCTATTTGAGTAGGCGATGCGTCCGCGGTAACAGCTGCTATACAAAAATGCAACCATTCCATCAGTATTTTCTTATGACGTTGTCACGTTCAACAATCATCAGTAAACCTAATTTACAGACAACCGATTTTTTTGTGAAATCTAGGATTGCCTACGTTGTACAGGTAAACATAATTATTTATTCTCGTCAACCCATTATTGTGCCCACTACTGGGCACGGGTCTTCTCTCAGAATGAGAGAGTTTTAGGCCATAGTCCACCGCGCTGGCCAAGTGCGATTTGGTGGTAACATATTTATTAATCATCATTATTTGTCTTTTTTACGGACCGCTTGAAAATGTAGTAGATAGGCACTTACCAACCAATTGATAGTTCAAGTGAGAACCTCTCGTGTGGAGTACTTGTTTAATATTTATACACTTTCGTAGAAACAGAGGCGATATTATTATCGCGGTTATTAGAAAATTTCCTTATTTAACACAATAGACACAGAAACTCGTCGAAACAAAAACATCAGTTACTATATTTATATTTTAGTTTCTTAGAAAAAATGTTACGAGTTTTTATGACTAGCGTTGCCCGCGGATCCGTCGGTTTCGGTCATTTACCACGATAGAGAGTATTCTAGATGTTGATTTAGTTTAGTTTATGCATGAAAGAATTACGAACAAATTCAAAAACTTTCGTCTTTATACATTATATAGTATGAGGAAAGAATGATGTAGATTTTGTAAAAACAGTTGAAGGATGTCCTTATCTAATATATAAAATTCTCATGTCACAGTTTTTGTTGCCATACTCCTCTGAAACGGCTTGACCGATTTTTACCAAATTTTATATGCTTATTCAGTAGGTCTGAGAATCGGCCAACATCTATTTTTCATACCCCTTAAGGGTTGTCCACCCTTAACATTTTTTTTATTTTTTATATGGCAAATCAACGTTTGTCGGGACAGCTAGTATATTTAGGTATTTCAATGTGAAACAGTTTCATTTTAAAATTCGTTATTTATTGTTACAAAACATAATAATGGTAATTTATTTAGTTGTAAAAATGTAATTCTTAGTATCAGAATGAGTCTGACTAAGATGAAAATGTCTCACCGAGTCTGTTCTTTTGTTATAACTTTTACTTTTTTAATTTGTGAGGTAAAAGTTCAGGAGACATCCCATAAATCAAATCAATATGTTATAATAATTCCAAGACCTCCATATAGATATCTTCTTCGTCCCTCCTTATTTCTTAGTCAACCTTTCCATAAAATATTTTACATCCAGTTATAAAATTATATAATAACTTCAGATTAAAATTCGCCATGCTTGTTAGGTTTTCTGCCAGAATTCCTTTTTTTATCACGTACACGGCTAATTAAATATAAATATGGCCAGTACATTTCTCTGAGCGAAAGTTTAAAACAAAAACAGGTTAGATGTTTTATTTTTCTAAATGTATAAATCTTATTCATATTATAAATGCGAAAGTTTGTGAGATGTAGGTATGTATGTTTGTCACACTTTTACGCTAAAACTACTGGTTGGATATCACAGAACTTTCGTATACATATAGTTTATGGCTTTTTATTTTTTTTGGACCCCTTGGGGAACCCCCTCATGGGTTCCATTTGCGTGGGGGCAGCTGAGAGGATATACCGGACTCCTACCGGCTAAAACTCAACGGCAAAGGGAATATAGAGAAATACGCCCTTTGCCCGGACTGCGGATACTTGTCCGCCTACAGCAGGAGCCGTCTCTTTTTGGGATGGAGCTGGAGTTTCTCCATCCCGTCATCATCTTGGGGTGTACATGGGAATACCGCTCCGAGGCTTGTTACTTTGGCGCAGGATACCCTCGTATGCTGCACCAATTCCTTTGTTATGGAGTGGGAGATGGGCTTAAGGAACCCTTTTCCTACGCCCAAACTCATAGTTAATCGCCTAGACTAACACACAAGCTAATCATTGCCGTGGTAGACGTTACCGAAACGGTCGGTGCCGCCAGAATAGCCTAGCCACTCAAGAAAACATCTTAATGAAAATGACCTTGCAATTTTTTTGTTTTAGGTACAATGTTCTCGATAAGTGTGTTCAGTAAGAAGTTTGGGGTGGATGATGCTGTCCTCGGTATCATTTCGACGAGTAGCAAGATCTGTGGTGCGCTGGTGTTTGCTTTTGCCCGGAATGGATACGAAATATATGCTGGTTAGTATAATACTATAATTATATAAAATAATAAAAATCATATCACGTGACATAGACGACACTGTTAGAGAGAGTAAATGATATGAAAAATTAAATATTTTGTTGTGCTAAACTTTTTGCTCATTTATTTAATTAAGTTTAAACAAAATAATAGCATTATTTATGTATTTTTTTGTTCAAATTTGTTTGTTTACCAGAATTAAAATTCATAGAATCACAAATTATAATCCCAATTAGTTTTAATTTTCAATAATTAAACTACTTACGTCACATTATTAACTTTTTCATTTAACGAAGGATTATTGTGTTATTTAAAAGTTAATTATCGCGTTTGGTATGATACTTTTTTAACATTTATTTTATTGTACAGCTCCTATAGTGGAGATACTCAACGGAACTACGACAATCGCCTTAAGATCCATTGCATCGAAACTAGTATCTCATCAGGAGTTAGGTATGTATAATCACTATACACATCGACTAAATATGCGGTATTAATTTAAATTTCTTTGAAATTGTATTTCTTACATTATTTAAGAACGCATGTAGCTTATCGGATTATATACATAATATTGAGCAACTATGTTAGTCTTAAGGAACGGCGACACATGTTTTTTGCTAGGTAGCACGATGGTTCGACCGGGGAGAAACCACCCCTACACCTATTTCTAGCGTAAAGCAGTTCTTGCGTTTTGGTAAAAGACCGTGGTTGCCGGATCAGTTTTATATACGGCAACCTTAGTCTTCGGGAGTAGCAACGCATCTGTGATTGCCTTAAGATTGAACCTCTGTTCTATAAGAATTTGCTCACAGATGTCAATGGGCAGCAGTGACCACTTACCATCAGGTGGACTGCTTGTTCATTTTTTTATACTTTAACCTAACGATATGGCATACGAGCTACCTGATGGAAAGTAGTCACCGTGGCCTATGGACATTGCATTACCAGAGGAGTCACCAATGCATCGCCGGCTTTGAAGGAGGGCTCTTTTCGCACCTTTCTTGAAGAACCACGTGTCATAGCGCTCCGGGAATACCTTTTTTACTACAATCTCATAAAAATTTTGGCTTCAGGCAAAACTCCTTTCTAAGTTTTGGTTGCATTCCATCTGAGCGTAGGTAGCTGCTGCTGCCTATGGACATAGACGTAATAAACTCCAGATAACATTAAAGTCTTACATACCTTGAAATCCAAGGGCCACAAAAACCTTCATGGGTGACATAACTTTTTCTATTTGATTTTTGAAGTGAAACTTCTTTAGGCGCATGAGGGTAAAATTTTTACAGATGAAGTTTTTACAGAAGTTTTAGATTTGTATAAATATAAACAAGATTTATAAATTAGTTCGCAAAAGAAGTTTCACTTCTGACATGTGTACTTTGTACGCACGCATGTTTTTTTTTTTAATTTACTTTCTTTTCCAGGCAAAGTGTACTCGCTATTCGGTGTAGCGGAGACGACGATGCCACTCATATTTTCGCCGCTGTACTCCCGGGTGTATATAGCGTCGCTCCACGTGCTACCAGGTGCTGTGTTCCTGGTCAGCATTCTGGCCACTATCCCGGCTTTGGGGATCTTTGCGTAAGTCCTTTTGTTAGCATGCGTTAGTTGGAGAGTTCGTTAAAAAAAAGTACTATGAGGTGTGTGAAGTCCACCAATTCGCACTTGGCTAGCGCGGTGGACTATGGGCTATAACTCTCTCATTCTGAGAGAAGACTCGTGACTAGCAGTTGAATAATGGGTTCAATCTTTAAAGAAAATAAAAATGATTCTGAGCTACATTCTGAGTAGAGTGAAAGACTGGTGACAACGTTTATGTGATTGGCTTCAAATATAATCCCTGTTTTATATTGAGATCCTAGAATTATTAAAGTTACAATAAGTGATCGCTTTTAATAAAAAATCAAACATTGCTTACTTGACATACTCGTAAAATTTTTGTTGGGTACAGTTTAAATAAAAAACATTTACAGCCTAGTCCTTTTCTAGTCCAATAAGAAATTTGTAGATTTTACATTTCTTAGAATATTGTCATACATCTCATATTTGTTTAATTATATTGAATCCTAATAAGTACCTAAACGTTTTAATAAGTAAAAGCTTTGACGGTGGTAGAACCAGTGTAGTTCAACTGACCTATTTCTAGCGTGAGGCATTTCTTGCGTTTCGTTGGAAGGGTGTGGTTGCCGGCACGTTTTTATATAAGGCGACCATCATAGTCCTCGGGAGTAGCAACGCATCTGTGCTTTACTTCAGATAGAACCCATGTTCTATATAAAATTTCTCACGGATGTCCGTAGGTGGCAGTGACTTACCATCAAGTGAACTGCATGCTCGTTTGCTACTTTAATTAGATAGAAAAAAATAGGTACAGTTATAAGCCACCTTTCCGTAAAGTCTTTTATTTTCAGGGACTTTATTCTAGAATTGTTTCCTTAACATTATAGTTCTAACGTGGCACGTGACTGGAGAAACAATTCTATGTACTTAAGTTGGCTTTTTAGTCCCTAGTGTATATTAAGAACTCGAGGTACAGTAGGAGAACTTTGTTGATAGTTATATAGTTTTCTTTACTTTTAACTACGTTTATTTAGCGTTTCTATATGTGGTTAGTTTCATGAATCAACACATTTCAATTTAATTTAGAAAAAGGTAGAATTCTAACTCTGTGATACATTTATTTATTAAAAAATGCAAAGTATACTTATAAAATACTAGTTGACCCGCTGAAAGTCAAATATCTAAAATTATCAGTTGTTCTTTACTATATTATACATGTATTATACATATAAACCTTCCTCTTGAATCACTGTATCTATTAAAAGAAACTGCATTAAAACCTGTAGCGTAGTTTAAAGGAGATAAGGATACATAGGGACAGACAGCAAGAAGCTACTTTGTTTTATAATATGTACTGATCTGAAAACATTACAACATACTCTTGTTTTGTTCAAATATCATTAACTCTTCTGTAGTTGTTACTACAGAAGAGTTATTTGAACTAATTGCTATTGTGCTGACTGCGGCAGGATCATTCTCCCTCTTGGACTGGATGTAGATTATACCAGTTGCGTTCCTTTGGAGTTCCCGGAGTTTTCTTTGTAGCGCCGAGGACGACCACCGGGGGTGTTTTAGTGCGGTAAAAATAAATACGCACATAAATCTAATACGCACATAAATCAGTGGTGCCTGGGTTTGGACCTCGGACATCCCGATTGAGAGGGCAAGTTTCAACCATATGGCTATCACTGCTCTCGTATGTATCCTTATATACATAATCATATGTATGTTAGCTGGCATCCACACTCTATCGCTGATATGCAAGATAGAAATAGGGGACGATAGCTCAATTACCCTTATTAGCCCACCACCACCCTTATGGTAGGACCATCTTAACAACATTGTTTATATTTTTTGTTTCAGATGGTTCTACTGTAGACACAAAAAGGACTCGAGGGAGAGGCGGCAGAACATACCCTCAGCCCCAACAGAGAACGCTCCAACAGTTGTTTGTACCACTACTAATTAGTTACTGTGATATTAAAGTTATTTTACATGTGGAGATATTTTTTACTCACTTTTAACAACGATAACCTATTTAATAAACAATTGTTAACCATAAGTGAAAGTATTGTTGTTGTCAAGTTATGTAAGTAGGTACTAGGTATATCAGAGATAACTTGGCGGTCCTAGATTCGTTCTTCCGCGCGGACACGGATGCGGACCGCGGTCCGTCTGTTACTGACCGCCTGTACACATTGATACACGCACATTTTTGATATTTTTTATACATAACGAAGTGAATGCGACGTCAGCGTGATATCAGGATGGTCGAGCTCTTGGTTACTGTCCATTCTTGAAGATTTCAAGTAAAACACAGCAGTAAACTTCTTCGATTTATCCACAATTGACGAGGTCCGATCGCTACGACGATTAAACAAGAAATCTTTTTCTACCAGCGTTCGCTCGCCTTTTTATAACAATGTTTGGTGGTGTGACAATAACAAATTTATGGAGGGTAAACTAAATTACAATTCTAAAAATCATTCAATGTTGCTAATTCAATAAACAAACAATTTTCGATTTTTAAACTAACTAAAATAATTATTATCGGCGACGTGTTTTTCATAAATACGCGGTGTCGCGCCGACATACACATAAGCTTTAAGTCTATACCTCACATCACTGTCTTGAGGCACACAGGCAAAACAGCGCCGCTATCTATTTAAGTAATAGACTTCAACAGTCGTATTTATTCATTAGCAGTATATTATAGCGTAACACAATACAAATGCATATCTTTCAGGCGTTTTTGTTTTGTTACATCCTTCACTGTCAAAGCAACTAGGCACCATTGATTTTTAGGTATTCATAACACACACAAACCTGAAAAATCGGCTAACAATTCAAACAAATTCAAAGACCGAGGTTCATGTAAGCTTTCACTCCTCCCTTAAACCACAATGTATATCCATACTAATATTATAAATGTGAAAGTGTGTTTTTTGTTCCTCTTTCACGTCGCCACATAGCTATTATATGATAAGGTTTATACGCTGGGAGATAGGAGAGCGGAGAGTGACGTAGGCTACTTTTTACCGCGCTCTTGCATTCCCATGACAATATCGATGTTTTGTTAGTTTCTAGATATTTAGTAGTTCCAGACGTTGTTAATAGATGGCGTTAGTAAAATTAATTTGCAAATTCTGAATTACGCTGTCAAATGCTAATGTTAATTCCCTTTGACCGTGCGGGCGAAGCGGTGGGTACGAGCTAGTTTTAATATATGTTTTAAATAAAAGCGTTAATCGCTTGTATCTTATCCCGAAGCGGTGAAACACGTGGCTTATCCCCATAAATATAATACAAATGTCAAATAGTGCGTCGTTGTTAGTTCCGAGCATTCGTAAATAATGGGTCTCTAGTACCGAACACTGCAGTGAGCTATGAGAGATATACGACATATACTGTACATATATAAAGAGGAACGTCCAAACCGACTGACAGACAGCGTGAACGGGTAGAGGTAACTTTGAAATATTACGAGTCTTTTGCAATGTAAATAGTTTTCGAAATCAATTTTTGCGATTGGAAATTTTTAGTCAAATTTAAGAAAAAATTTCTGCTAATAGATAATATTATGAGCCTTCTATCATGCGATATATATTTCTTACAATGCATTAAACCTATATTGAAATATTTGGTAGCGTCTTTTTTACAGATGAAATTCGATATATGTAAAATGTTTAAAGAGACCATAAATTCACATTTAAGTATTTAATTCAGATATTTTGAAAAGAAACCGATTACAACATTACTATTTTCTCATTTTTGAAATATATTTATTTTTAAATGGAAAGAAGGTATTTCTCGTGTTTAATTTTTTACCAAATTTTGTAGCTTTTTTTTTTTGTTTTTGAGGGGGAAACCTTCCAAAGGTACCCGACGCCGTGGGAGCGACGCTGGGTTATGTGGGATTTTTACCGCACTAAAACCCCCCCGGTGGCCGTCCTCGGCGCTGAAAAGGGAGGACTCCGGGATCTCGAAACGACTTCAACCGGAATCCTCCGAGCGCGCTGCCCCATCGGGCTCCTCCCAGATGGGCGGCTGGGCCCACCGCTCCGTCTAGTCTTTACGACGGTATGCGACCACACATAACGCCGTCCTTCCCGGGATTGCCTGACCGAACGGTTCGAGCTCCCACTCTAGCCGTCTGCAACCCCGGAAGCCCCTTTTAGTCGCCTCTTACGACAGGCAGGGGATACCGTAGCCCTATTCTGACCCCGAGGCTACAGGGACACCAAATTTTGTAGCTAGTATAATTTTCTTTCAAATATCAAACTTATGTGGTTTGATGTAAAAAATCATGCATAAAAGACAAAATATTACAACAAACTAGGCATTTTACGTATGTACTATGTACGTACTTGCATCTATTATATTTTTTATTATATTGAACATGCTGTTCAATTATTTTTTTATTTTAAACACGCTTTCTACCCTCATTGCCCCACACTAGGTTTTTGTCCTGTGTCGTACATGGACACATACAAGACGAATACACAAACACCCAGACCCAGAACATGAAATCGGGACCCATTGCGCGTCAGACCGGTATGGTAACCGCTCCGCCACGCGGGTCGTCGGTCATCGCGGTGTTTACCTGTTGGTAAGTGGCCACTTCCGCCCATGGACATCTGTAATGAGCTCAGATTAGATCAGAGACTTAGATGAGGTGCATTGCTGTTCCAGAGGACCAACTTGGGACGCCACACAAGTTGCTATAATCAGTATGGTACGTAGTAGAACGTTTAGTGGTAGATCAGCTTACAGGATCTGTGGTTACAAGTCAATAACAGTAGGTACATAAGAGGTTGTGTACGCCGACGGAACTCAACCATAATTATACATACTACATTATTATATGTTTACGCGATGTTAGAACTACAAATTGCATACTTATAGGAATTGCTACACGCAATAGATAAGTATCGGTTAAGTAGTCTTATGAAATAGAAGTAAATAAACCTACTATTTATTGACATAAGTCACTGCTGAGTGAATATGTTGTAACCTCTGTTGACCTAGTCAAAACTCGATTTATTTTTTATTTTTTATTATGTTATATATAAAGTACCGAATAACTAATAGGGTACTTCATATTAATTACAATCTAGCCTTATATAAGGCTAATGAGCAATTCTAGTCTAACTTAAACTGCTAAATAATTGTTTATTGAAGGAGGACTCCATTGACACTGCACTTCTTTGTTGTTTGTTGTATAAAGGGGTAGACACATTGTTCTTGTGTTCTATAAAATGGCTCGAATAAGTAATTTATTTAACACATTTTTTACAACATCTATGAACAGCCCAAAACATATTGAAGCTCCACGCTTTTAATTACTTAGTTGCTAATAAAATTGCAAAGAAATAAGATAAATTATTTTTATTGTAACACCTTCGAAAGCACTAACAAACTGTTAGTTATAATATTTTTTCTTTACTAAGTATACCAGCGCTGCAGGTGACCTTGACTACCTGCAGCAATAAGCTGAGTGGAGACCCTTTCGGTCAATGTAATGTAACTTACATCTTTAAATATTAGTAATATTAATAACACATGTTTGCTATTAGATGTATCTGTTTTTGTATAACCTTATGTACTGTACCGAATAAAGTATTTTCTTGCTTTCTTTCTTACTTACACTATTTCTACTACATCGGAACACGGCCTTAGTTGAGAGGATCCGACACTTGTCGAATCTTTTTCGGTTTGTCTTGTTTCTTTATATTTAGTTCATGATTATACGTGTATATATTTTCATAGTTTTTTCTTCGTTTATACCATTTAGTTAAATGGTAAATATAAGTAAAATAACTGTCCTTAAGAATTGAGGCGGAAAGGCTCCTACGAGTAGTTCTCACTAAACCTATCAAACCAAAAAACAAATGCGCTTAATACTGCTACCATTACTTATAGATAATACCTAATATTAACTATTAGAAAATGAATTAAAATAATACATATAATAAAAGATAATAATGTAAAACAGGAGAACGTATATATGTATCTAAGTAATTAGATACATATATACTTACTTCCACAACACATCCAAAAGCCAATTTGCGCGCACGTCCTGTTATTCAAAACATCTTAATAAACTTGATCCTTATTCGGGTGAATTTCAAAGACATAGTTAATCAGCAATAATGTGGAATGCGAGTTTAATTAATTTCATACAGAGTATGGAAAATAATTGCCTTCTGCGTAAGGTTTGTGTGATATAAATAGCTAAGAGATAGCGTTTTACAATGGAATCTTGAATCATATTTGCTGTCCATGTGATGCATGGTTGTCGGCCAATCTAAAAACATCTGGGATTGGAGGTCCTAAGTATCTAAGACCTCACCTTAAAAATATTCCTGAAGGTAGATATTGTATTATAGATGAATTATTGATAAAGATAGATATATTAAATTATTTCCTGAGTAGCTTCCACAAAATTTATTGTCTGTTTTATTCCAGCTTACGAACAATACAGACTGTATTTACTGACATTTATAGGCCAAAATAGTTATGGCGCTGGTCCTTTAAAGTACAACTACAAAGTCTTTCAATTACGGTAAAATTAACACTAATTAATAATTATTTTAAATTACATTAAAATTATAATTATTTTTATTATGTTTTCAATTTAATGTTGTATATTTTTTGTTTTGATTTGTCTTGTGATGAGTGAGTTAGTGTAATTAGACTTGATGTCCGTTCTAGCTATTTGTTTTTTGTTACATATAAAGTACCGACTGAGTAATAGGGTACTTCATATCAATTACAATCTAGCCTTATATAAGGCTAATGAGTAATTCTAATCTAACTTAAACTGCTAAATAATTGTTTATTGAAGGAGGCGTCCATTGACACTGCACTTCTTTGTTCTAACATAAAGGGGTTGACACATTGTTCTTGTATTATATAATTTAAATTAAGTCACTATTTCACTAACACTACACTATGTTATATCACTAGCTCAAAGGGCTTAGTCCGTTTGAGTCTTCTCACTAGGTCCGTCGTATCGAGGAGCTGGATGGCCTCGATATTAACATGATGATGAAGTCTTTTTTGATGACATTCCGCATATTTATAAATTACTTTTTTGACAAGGTCTACTTGAAGGTCCCTAGCTAACTATAAAATAAATAAATAAACACAAATTGCTAAAACCATGTTGATTTTCTGGAATTTGGAAGCTCAGATGACCAGCTATAGCTGTTATACCTGATTGTCACTTCATTCACCTGAATAATATAGGTAATTTGAAGACTCTCGTGACGGAGCGGTCACCATATCGGTCTGACATGAAGTAGGTAACGGGCTCGATCCCGGCTAGATAGATATTTGAAACAAATTTAGTTTTTTGTCCCGGTTTCGGGTGTTTTTATTATTTTTTGGATATGACTGACGCAGGAAAACTAGAAGAAGACAAAGGAACGGGAGAAACCATACCGGAAGAATATTAGTGTGGGGCTAGAGTGTAAAGGGATATTATAGGTAGTTCACTTATTTATTTGTACATCGATCACTCGCTTTAAGTGCACCCGATCCAGGCAAACTTCACACACAAATTCCGTCCAAAAACTCAAGACAAACGAGCGAGTGTAAGTGAAAAGCGATGTTTTGCGCGGACTGATTTCCCTAAATCTAAATAATGGCCGCGTTACGTACAATTATAAATTCGCCCGGTTGTTTTGCGGCGAGTTAATGCCGACTTTCGGTTCCAACTTTGTCTTGACTTTGGCGTATGATGTGAGTTCAATGGGGTTTTTGCTCGGAGTTATTAGAAACACAGATACTATTATACCACACGCTTTATTGCTGACAGGTCCCAAATAATAGGCATTTTCTTTAAAGAGAATGTTTGTCAGCGGCAGTCGACAAAGGAAAATGGTTAGTTACAACTTAATCTTATTACTTACACTTCAATGTCTGTCTGTCTGTCACCAGGGTGTATCTCGTGAACCGTGGCGTCCTTGGTCAAATTACACCGGTCCTACCACTTGGTAAATATTCGCTGTAAATAAATTTTATATGCTTAATCTATAGAACCGTTGATATTAGAACATATTATGCTAGTTATTTCAGAAAACATTCAATAATACTACGCATCGTCGCATTTTAGTACACATACATCACGGCAGGATAGTCCTTTACAGTGACAACTCTGTTCACGAAGTTATAAAAACCTGCCATCCTCATACCTTTGTAACTTCATAGTTGGATCAGGCTAAAGCTTGTGTCTTACGCTCAGCGATAAAATAAATCAGGAAGATAAACTACATTATTTTTTACAAGTTAGAAGTAGCAAACGAGTCTCCATTCTATTTAATGGTAAATTGATAATAGACTAGTTACTAATTTCACGTAGCATCGGGATTTTACCTGAAGCAACGATGATCGCCTTATATGTAAGTCGACTAAAATTTTACAAAAAACGCACAATAGCAATATGTGCTTTTTTTTTTGTTGTCTAGGGGGAAACCTTCAAAACGTACCCGACGCCGTGGGAGCGACGCAGGGTTATGTGGGATTTTTACCGCACTAAAACCCCCCCGGTGGCCGTTCTCGGCGCTAAAAAGGAGGACTCCGGGATCTCGAAACGACTTCAACCGGAATCCTCCGAGCGCGTTGCCCCATCGGGCTCCTCCCAGATGGGCGGCTGGGCCCACCGCTCCGTCTAGTCTTTACAACGGTAAGCGACCACAAGTACCGCCGTCCTTCCCGGGATCACCTGACTGAACGGTTCGAGCTCCCACTCTAGCCGCTCGCAACCCCGGAAGCCCCTTTTAGTCGCCTCTTACGTCAGGCAGGGGATGCCGTAGCCCTATTCTGGTCCCGGAACTACAGGGTGCAGCAATATGTGCTAGTGTTTACTTCCCTGTTGCTATTGTATTGTATGTATTAGTTCTATCACTTTTTACTAGATCCGTTCAACTGATTTCCACGGGTGGCACTGGCTACTTACTATTAGGTATAATACATGTTTGTTTGCTATTTCAATCGAAATAAAAACGAAAAATAACTTAAAAAAAATAGTATTTAGTACTGGCTCTATTGTTGGGGTACTAATAACTCTACTTAATTAAATGCTAGTTTTAGTATATTATTATACTAGAATTAAATAATACCGCATTTTATTCAAAAGTACGTCACTCAGGACTAATCATTAGTGAAACAAGAGACTTATACATAAACATTTTAGCATATTTATTAAAATAAATTCTACAATAAATTCTACGTGTAACCGAGCTAAAGTTTGCCTCGCATTATAATTACTGGGACCAGCTTCTGATGCAGCTCTGCATATTTGAGGCAAGTAATTTGTATTTTATGAAATGCAACAAAAATATAATAAATATATGTTAATTCATTGACAATATGGTACATTTGAGCTATCAGAGCATGTAATCAAAAAGTAATGAAATTCTTGAACTAAATAAAATGTCTAGTTATCTTCGGACTTTCATTTACCAAACTTAGTTAACAAAATTAATCGGCTAATAAATCTCAATGTAAGTCTATTTCAAAAAGTAGGAAAACTTATTTGTACATACATATGTTTTCATACATACAACATTAATATATATTTTTTTGCTAGATTATCTAAAAAAGGCATCATAACTTACTAATGTTGATTTATCGTAAGTCAAACAAGCGTTTTGTACGTAAACATTTTACCTTATTTATTAAAATAATTTCTAAAACGTGCACTGCTTCGTATTCCGCGTACGTGTAACCGAGCTAAAGTTTGCCTCGCATTATAATTACTGGGATCAACTTCTGATGCAGCTCTGCAAATTGAGGCAAGTAATATGTATTTTGTGAAATAATGCCACAAAAATATATATTTAAAGTCATTTAGTGTATGCAAAATGATAACCAACGGTAAATAATGATTACAGTGAAATACGTACAAACATAATTTATACAATTTTAAAGAATTCTTCAACTGTATAAAATCTCTAGTTGTCATCGAATCCTATTTTACTAAACTAAGGGTACCAATTTATTCAATTATATATTGGCAATGCAAGTCTATGATTCCAAGAAGTAAATTTTGTATTTGTACAAATATTATTCATACACACATCAATATTGTAAACTATTATGACAGGTTATCTTAAATAAGTATGGAATTGTCGTCAATAGTGTGACAAGCGCTTTTTTATGTAAACATTTTACCATATTTATTAAAATAAATTCTACAACATCGTGCACTGCTTCGTATTCCGCGTACGTGTAACCGAGCTAAAGTTTGCCTCGCATTATAATTACTGGGACCAGCTTCTGATGCAGCTCTGCATATTTGAGGCAAGTAATATGTATTTTGTGACGTTATGGGACAACAACTATTGTTTATATACTTTTAGCTGTCGTATTGTAATATTTAAAGCAATTTAGATTGTGTAAACAATTATAAACAATGTTAAATGATGATTAAAGTGAAATTTGCCAAAAAGGAATTGAGGCACGAATTCATTGACAATACATTTAGGCAAAAGGAGTACAGGTCGTCCTCCCACCAGGTGGACCGATGACATGCAGGAAACCATTTGATTCAGAGGGCACAGGACCGTTTAGGGGACGCCTACGTCCAGTAGTGGACATCAAAGGGTTGATGGATGGATGGATGGATTTTACATTTGAGCTATCTGAGGATATAACCAAAAAGTGGTCATAGAAAGTCTTAAACTATACAAAAATCTCTAGTTGTATTTGGATTCCCATTTACCAAACCAAGGTTACAAAATTAATCGGTTAATTAATTAAATCGCAATGTGTCTATGATTCCACGAAAGTATTATGCCAGGTTATCATCACGTCTTCGTAATCCTTATTAGGTATAATTAGTGTAACAATCGCGTAATACGTAAACATTTTACCGTATTTACTAAAATAAATTCAAAAACTCCGTATTTCGCATACGTGTAACCGAGCCAAAGTTTGCCTCGCCTCGCATTATAATTACTGGGACCAGGTTTTGATGCAGCTCTGCAAATTTAAGGTGAGTAATTCGTATTTTATTTTATGGAATAAAAATACTTGGGACTGGTATATCTAGAAACATACCTGTCCAGTGTTAGTGATGAAACACCTTTATGATTTTCGATTGAAATTTTTATTTATTATAAAATTTGTATATACGAGTATTACATAAATGTAGTGTTTATGTATGGTACTATGAAGCTGATCTATTAGGGCATGGAGATAATCATGAGAAGTTTTTAACTCATCATCATTATCGTCATCGTTAACCCATTATTGTTCCATTGCTGGGCACGGGTCTTCTCTCAGAATTAGAAAGTTAACTTTTTAACTTATTAACCAGAAATTTCTAACAGGGTTTGAAATCGGAATTCATTGTAACAATCATGTAAATTTTGCCTAAAGCTTGATTTTTATCTTGTTCATTGGGATAGCAACATAGCTGTGGTCGACCTTAGGTAGAAATGTATTTCTCTCGAGAAGTGAATAAAAATGTTCATGCCGTTAGTGGCAGAAACCGTCACCAAGTGGTAGAACCAGTTTATTTTGACCGGTGAGGTTTCAACTCTATTTCTAGCTTTAAGCAGCTCTTGCGTTTCGATGGAATACTGTGGGTGCAGGTTCACTTTCATTTGAGATGACCATCTTAGTCCTCGGAGCAGCAACGTAGCTCTGATTAACTTTCGACGGAGTCCATGTTCTATATGACCATGGGTGGCAGTGACTTTTCTTAGTTACTTAGTTTATAAGTTACCATGGCAGTAACGATTTATCAAAAGATGGACTGCATGTTCTTTTGCTACTTCAAACAGAAAAAAACATATACTTACTGCACGCTCGTTTGCTGCAATTCATCGTCATCTTGATTTTAATGTAATTTAAATACTGAAAGCACATCTTGTTAAGTTTCTGTTTCGTTGCTAGTTAAACCTAGTTTGACATCATAAGTTGACATGCTTGTAATAATGTCTGTGTCTGCATCTGCATCTAAATGTTAGGTTACAATAACGAGATGAGACAAGATTTCGTTACTCGCTCCGCATTTCGTACGTGCATTAATTAGGCGAGTGTTTAACTTGAACTTAGTCTCAACAGTTCACGTGTTCAGATGTAGTGTATGTACATGCAATTTCGACGATGATAATTCAGAAATTAGTCGCTAGATGTCCCTAGTGTTATTACGGTAGTTTTGTATTGAGCGAATTTAAATTATGTCATCTTATTTACAAGTAAAAGACGAAAATTTTACTGTAGCCGTCTAGGTAGCAGAACTAGTGTAGTTCGACCGAGAAGGTACCACCACTACACTTATTTCTAACATGAAGCAGTTCTTGCGATTCGATGGGGTGGGTGCCGGCTGACTTCTGTATTAGGCGACCATCTTAGCCCTCAAGAATAGCAACCTATCTGTGATTGACTTCAGATAAAACACCTATCTTATATGAAATTGCTTACGGGTGTCCATGGTAACGCCCATTTATCAACAGGTGGACTGCATATTCGTATGCTACTTAAAATGAAAGAAAACAATGACTGTACGCTCGTTTGCTGCAATCCGTAGCCATATTAATTATATTAAAATTAAAATACGCATACTGCAAGCATGTCTTGTTAAGTTTCTGTTTCATTGCTAGTTAAACCTAGTTTGACATCATAAGTTGACATGCTTGTAATAATGTCTGTGTCTGCATCTGCATCTAAATGTTAGGTTACAATAACGAGATCAGACGAGATTTCGTTACTCGCTCCGCATTTCGTACGTGCATTAATTAGGCGAGTGTTTAAATTGAACTTAGTCTCAACAGTTCACGTGTTCAGTTGCAGTGTGATATTCATGCAATTTCGACGATGATGTTTCAGAAATTTGTCGCTAGATGTCGCTAGTATTGTCACGTTAGTTTTGTACTGTTTTAGTTGCATAATCTTCATAAAAAGACGCAAATAGAACTGTATTTATTTTAAGAACATTATCATAAATATACCCCAAGCATGTATAAATAAAACTAACAGTAAACTGTCACTTAAATAAATCAAATAGGTGCACTTTTTATATCATTGAATTAGCAAACGAATTTTGTAGTTCATCTGACAATAAGTGATCGCTACCTCTGATGGCTTGCAAGAATTACTTATTACAGATCATGGGTTCTTTCGGAAGTTAATCAGAGATGACATTCTCGAGAAGTTAGGTAGTCGTCTCATATGAAAGAGGACTACACAATGAATCATTGGGCAACATAAATGCTTTGTTAAAATGCAAGATCAGCTTTACAATAAAAATAGGTGTGAGGGTGATAATTACCTGATCGAACTATATTTATTGTACCTTACAAAATATTTGTACGTATTTAATCGTTAATTTATGTTCTACTACATAAATTCAATTCGAAATAAAGATATTGCAGAGTATTAAGACAAACACATGCTCCCAGTTGAAGTAATTGTTCTATTTTAATTTTTTATTGATTTTGTACTCATTGTGTATTTTGAGAAGAGGAACTGTAGGAACATAATTATAGAACACGTTTTGGATAAAAACATGACAATTCACATTATTATCTATAAATATCTCATCGTAAATAATGCAGATTTACGTAACGTAGTTAATACAACTAAAGATAGAAGATAAGTGTTAGTTGCAAGTTTAAAGCTGTTAGTAGCATTTGTGGTGATGCTTAGTCTAAATTTAATGCAACTAAGTTTGCTCTGGAACTATCACATAAGTCCGAGTTTATGCTAGTATATACGAGACATTATTAACAAAACTTTGATACACATATAACTTGGAGCATCTAATTTAAGCATATAAACAATGGAAGTGTTTTTGGATGAGGAGTTGTCTTCTAATGATCATACTTTGATGTCATTGTCATCATCGAATTACTAGTATATGACCTGCTGCTGGATTTGAGTCTCAAGTCTCTTAGAATAAAGCATAAACTATAGATTTGTTAATTTAATATGAGTTTTATACTCAATGTCCACGCAATTTCAAATTTCTGATAATTCCTGAAGAACTTTTGGGCATTCAGGTGTCCATAAATTTAAGTTTACTGCAAAAACTAGTCAATAAGATATAAACAATTTTATCTAATGATAACTACGGGGTTGATGACGTGGAATTTTTCCCAAGCATAAACTAAACTACTAGCATTTATGAATCCAATTTCCAATCGAATGTTTAACTTTGTAGATCACTCACAAACTTCAAAAGAACAAACATAGCTAATAAGAGATGAACCAATTCCAAACTACAAATATTAGTATCAAAGGCTAAAAAAGTTCAAAACGAATGATAATGCAACCCGGGTTTCCAAAACGCTGACACGAGAAACTAAAAGGTCGACCGTTTTGCATAAATAGAAACACTCGCAAAGCGAAAAGAATTTGAATGAAGAAGCCGAATTCACTAGCACAGTGTACAAAAATATTTAAAACTCCCAACTTCCTTCCCAAAAATGCTATTTCAATTTTTCGGAAGGAATTTGCGAATTTTTGGGACTATTTTTTGTTGAATTTGAAGCAGGCGTAGAACGCTCGTTTGTTGCGCCTTGGAAAACGTGTATCCCACTGATGGGGTTGGGCTTCTTTCCATATGATAAGGGATTGTGGGATTAGTTACAGGCTAAATGAGATTACAAGACTACATATCTTGGACAACATTAAAATAATTTTCAAGGATTTATGTTGAACCGGCGCAGCGGTCGAAATTTGGACTGTAATTTAAAATAAAAAAAACTGAACTTCATATTGCCCAAAGTAGCACGAATATTTCGCAAATTGTAATAAATTGTAATAATTTTCAAGAGTGAAGAGAGGTTTAATTACCTAAGTTGCATCTAAAAACAATAGCGGGTATTTTGACAAAGACATCTGACATTTATGACGTTATGTGTTTTCATATTAAGACATTGAATGTTCTATTTCGTTTATTATGTATGTGTTTGTATCAAATGCGACGTAGTGTGTGTAATGTGTTTTAGTTGATATTATGTATGTTTAATGCATTAATTGCATTTAAAAAATATATAAGCATCGCGTAATCCTACTCTACATCAACTATAACCGTGCGTAATTTCATACTCCTCCCTCTGCGACAAGTTTCTTAAAAACGAATCACAAGTTTTCGCTTCACGTATTAATATATAGATTCTCTTACTTTTATTAATAATTTCTACTAAAGAAATAAACAATCAGATATTAATATTAGGCTAAATAAAATTACAACGGTCTCACCTAACGTATGAGTATGATTACATCGGTTAGGTATCATCGGTAAACCGATTTCTAGCGTCAAGAAGGTACGTAAACGCAACTTACCGGTAAATGTATTTCACATGTCATTTGATTGCATGTAAGTTTGCTACTTTCACATCAAAAAAACGCGAAGAAAATTCCTTTGAGTGGAATACATTCAAAGTAATTTTCTTCAATTTTTATCAGCACAAAAAATTATAAATGCCGTTCTTTAAATTGAATTTTTTAATGAAACTGATTCAAACCGTTTTGCATCGAATGGCTTTTAAATCTGGTTTAATTTATTAGTCTTTGAAAGTCTTTGAACATTGCTTGTATACTGTAGTAAGTCTAGAAGGAGAAAACGTTAATCGAATTTGAAGCAGCACTTTCTTTCAAGATATTAGGGCCGTTTTGGACTGACTTTTTCATGATACATATTTTTTATTAATTATATTCAAAATAAAATTTAGTAGGTTAATCTTTGGGTTTTAATTACTGTTGACGTTATGTCTCGACCAAGACTAAATGTGATAGTAATCTTTCTGGTTCGACTCTTTAGACAGTGCCTCTACATCTATTTCTGCCTTAACTGAAGTGTCTAGCATTTTTGTATTCTGATTTAAAGGGTTTAGCAAGAAATGCTAAACCCTTTAAGTCTCAAATCAATATCTCAAAATGGTGTGGTATCATCTTGAAACGCATCGTATAAGGAAACGTGTTCGTGTTCGTTTGTGTAAGAGTGTAAAGGTGCCGTTATAATTGTTTTGTTAGTGAGGTCGGCCAAAGATGTGTCTGAAGCCATGCATCATGAATATAAAGTTGAATATAAGAATATCATGAATATAAAGTATTCTTATACTAATTGTGTTTTATGTCAGATATCAATATTAGGTACAACACATTAATGTTCCAATGCTGGGCACATTACTACCAAACCGATTACATACTGACTGAGCACATTAATTGTAGTTATATGTTGAAAATACATTTCAATAAATCAGGCCATTTCTGATTGGTTTCATTGTAATTGATGGCCAATGATAGTATTATTATTTAAATAAATATTACGTTCATTTTGTTATTGCAAACATTACCATAATGAAAGAGTACGTACTTCATTTTGAGTTGAACGCATAAAGGTATTATTATTTCGTTTTTATGAATTGTTTAAAATAATAAGCGTGAAGTACATTTGATGTAAGATAATTGATGCAGACTAATTACATTTAATCTTTAGGACTTTTAACTGCATTTGCAGATGCTTTGCTACTCGCGTGGAGTTAGGTGGAACGTTTGAACTAAAAAAATAGTTAAATAGTACTGCACTAGTGTTATTACGAGATGGCATTAATTGACTATTTCTATCGCCTAATAAGGGGTAACATATTCAACTCTTCAGTGCTCGAGTTAAAATCGATAAATGTACCAAATAAAAACAATCCTAGACGTCGCAATAAGTTATTCGCGGTTCCTGGGTGTAGATTGGTGTGCGTTAGTGATTCTCCTTTTATTCACGCACTCACTTTAATTAATGGTGTTCTGACTTTGGACACCAGTATAGACCTATATCACTCACCACCTGCTGTATTTCGTGAAACAGCCGGTAAGTATATCCAAAACTTATATTAGAGTAAAACTAATTGAACGCATTAGGTTAAGATAATCTGTAATGTTTAATTAGTATTTTGATGTATACTATTAAAAATAAATAAATAAATTACTTACAAGTAGATGTATCCTTACTACGAGTATTAGATCTAATGAAATACATTATTATAAAAATGAAAAACCCTACTGCTTACGCCAAATTACACCTTATATTTAAAATATATATACTCTATGCAATTTTGACATTTTAAGTCGATTCTAATGATATCTATGCGTTACAATTCGATGAGTTATTTGGGCTGTAACGTAAAATGAACGTACAAGTACGTGCGACTTTTGACGCAGATACGTCAATAACTATAAAGAAAACGAAAATAGATATTCGCGCAATTTTTAACTAATTGACGAGCATACCTACTTGTGAAAGTATAAAAATAATCATTCCCTAAGTTTATCGCTTTTCAATTAGTTTACATAACGTGCGATTAAAAGTCGCACCGTCTGAAAATCCCCTAAACGTAGTGACGTCGGATGAACACCACAACTGACACAAAGCCGAGCATCACTCACCCGAGATCGTTAATTATTTTCAAAACAGCCTTTAAAATTCGAAAACCTCATTAAGATCCCCACATAAAGGGTTTTGGAATAAAACGAAAAGGTAATTTTCGCTTATTCATTAAACGTAATTAAAAGGGGAGTGATAATGATGAAGCCCGCAAAATTTATAACGTGCTAAATAATTTAAGTTGGCGCTGTTGTGAGTGATATGTCGTTAGGGTTGTAGGTGATTAAGTGGAACTGAATGCAGATTGATTACAAAGAGAGTTCAAGTAATAGGTATAAAGGTGAAATATTGTTTTGAAAAACAGCTAAAGAGGCAGTACAGTCCCTTGGATTATCAGCGTCTTACCACTTTTTAGAATTACAATTCTTGTGTATCAGTGAAAGGATGTGGTTGCCGGCACAGTTTTATGTGAGGCGAGATTCTAAGTCCTCGAGGGTAGCAACGCATTTGTGATTGTCGAGCAAGGGCGGCCGTGACCATCATGTGGACCGCATGCTCTACTGCTTCTTCAATTTTATAGAAAACATGTGTGCGGGATAGGTTAATAAAACAGGGTTTCATTTAGAGCTCCTGTTTTATTTGGATTATATATAGTCTTTAACAGACAGCAGTGATAGCCTAATGGTTGAAACTCGCCCTCTCAATCGGGAGGTCAGAGGTTGAAACTCAGGCACGCACCCCTGATTTATGTGCGTTTTAGAAATTAATTATCACTGCGGTGGGCTATGGAATGAAACTCTCTCATTCTGAGAGAAGATCCGTGGCCAGCAGTGGGACAATAATTGGTTGTAGCCCATGCTCTTTATGCAACACAGCCAGCGGCCAGCGGTTTAGTAGCAAGCGAGTAAGACTACAGTCCGGACATCCCTCGAATCCCGTTTAGGCTGCTTTTTTAATAAAAAATCCGATTTTTTCTCTTGCATTGTGGTTTCATAATGGTCTTATCACATTTTTATAAGGTGAAAAAAGTTGTGCGATGGATGCATCGTACGAGCAGTTAAGTCACAAAGAGCATATCTAGTTTTCACATATGTACTTATATACCCCGGTTCACTACCTGCGTTGTGAACAATGTCGAAAATAGATTACATACTGCTACGTAATATTTTTTGCGAATTTTATTACGTTTATTCTTATATATGAATAAACGTAATAAAATTCGCAATGAAATAAAATTCGCAATTCGCTTGAATGAAAGAATTGCATTCAATTCTTATTATATATTCTGTCCGCCTAATGGTCGTAGTCTTCTGTAAGAAACTTACAGTGACTGAACATCTTAGTCCTCGGGAGTAGAAATCCCGAGGACTAAGATGGTCAGCTCATATTAAAGAGAGCAGGCAACGAAAGTAAGTAGGTTTCACCGAAGCATAAGAAACGCTTCAAACTTTTTTTTATCTGATTGAAGTAGCAAACAAGCATGCAATCCACCTGATGGTAAGTGGTCACTGCCACCCATGGATACCTGTAAGCAGTTTCAAATAGAACATGGATTCTGTCTGAAGTCAATCACAGACGCGTTGCTACTCCCAAGGACTATGAGTCGCCTCATATAAAGTGGGCCAGCAACCACACCCTTCCATCGAAACACATAAAATGTTTCACGCTAGAAATAGGTGTAGCGGTGATAACCAACCAGTAGAATCATATATGTTGCACCACTTTTCAAAAGAAATTCAGTACACTTGCTTTTTGATCATGCATCATAGTGTAATCACAAGCGGTTAATCTACTCTTCATATATTTTTCAAAAAATACAAGTTCAGTACTCCAAACCTGTCTAGATCTCCGTCTAACGCTAAGTCAAGGGGTATAATTAGATTTCCAGTATTCCAGATGTCTAGTATACTAATTAGAATTACCATTCGTACTTTAGTTCTACGTAAATTATACTGTATCGTACTGACTTCTTCCTAATTAACTATTTAGACAGTAGCAATTATCCTAAGTGTTCAAGCGTCTTTATTTGATAATTAACGACAGTTCTGATGTAGGTGAAATTAATTTATACTACATGTTTACTTGTTTGGGCATAAACTTATGTAAATTTATTACTTACTAGAAATATAACTAAGCAAAACTGGTAGATATTTCTAATAAAAACAAGGATAAAAGTAAATAAACCACTCCTTTATAAAAGTACAACTGTATGTAAAAAATAGGACGTTGCGAGAAGACACGAATGTCGGAAAATAATATTTTTCTATGGATAAATGTGGTAATAATATTTTTATGACATAATGAGTAAAATGTGTTGACATCAAGTAGGCGTAGCAACTACAAACACACGCACGCACGCTTTCTCATCACTCACACTTATACAGAACTTCATGTAGAACAAGGGTTCTTTATGAAGTCAATCACAAGTGCGTTGCTACTTCCTAGGATTAAGATATTCGCCTCCTATAGTGAGCCTCAACCACAGCCTTATGCGGAAACAGATGTTATAATGTGTTTTTTTAATTTTGAAAAGTCCTAAATATAAGGACTGCGCAAGGCAATCTTATTATAACTTTTAAATATGTAACAAGTGCAAATGTTTGGGGTTTTTTAATTTCTTTTTGAAGATATTTTGATAGAACTATATGGATCGTGGTCACGAAGAAACGGAACGAACTATCGAACGAACCGAAACGATCCACGAGATTGGGTAGCCCCATCGATATTTCGAAATATCGCCAAAAAGAAATTAAAAAACCGCATTGTATTCATCCGGAGAGGTACCACCACCACCCCCACACTTATTTCTAGCGTGAAGTAGTTCTTACGTTTTGATGGACGGATGCGGTTGCCAGCACACTCTTATATGAGGCGACTACCGTAGTCCTCGCGAGGAGCAACGCATCTGTAATTAACTTTAGATACAATCCATATTTTACGCGAAGTTGTTTACTGATGTCCATGGGCGGCAGTGTTACCATTAGGTGGTCCCTGTAGTTCCGGAATCAGAATAGGGCTACGGCATCCCTCGCCTGTCGTAAGAGGCGACTAAAAGGGGCTTCCGGGGTTGCAGGTGGCTAGAGTGTGAGCTCGAGCCGTTCGGTTAGGCGATCTCGGGAAGGACGGCAGTACATGTGGTCGCATACCGTCGTAAAGATTAGACGGAGCGGTGGGCCCAGCCGTCCATCTAGGAGGAGCCTGATGGGGCAACGCGCTCAGAGCATTCCAGTTGCGGTCGTTCCGAATTCCCGGAGTCCTCTTTATTGCGCCGAGGACGGCCACCGGGGGGGTTTTAGTGCGGTAAAAATCCCATATAACCCTGCCTCGCTCCCATGGCGTCGGGTACCTTTTGAAGGTTTCCCATTTGAGAACAAAAAAAAAGTGTTACCATTAGGTAACAAGAAAAAAGCATGCTTGTTTACTGCATCAATCTTTTAAAAAGACGCAGTCCTCATACTAATTGTCGCTGTTTCCGCGTTATAAAGCAAGATTGCAGTAGTTCTAACAATATACCAGCTTAGAACCAAATCCCCGTTATAAATCTCCATTATCAGTAACACATGGCTGTTAAACACCGTTAATTGTTTAGAGATTTACCGTTAGCAAATATTATGCAATTCTGCATTGCTTGTTGGTTGCGACAATTAGCTCCTTATATAGGCCATTGTTGCATCAAATGACTTATGTTATTACTTTATCTATAGGTGACATAACTATGCAAATAAAACGAACGCATTTATATCACATTTTATTTTTGAGTTTAATAAAAATGGGTATATACTAAAATTGTATTAAGGCGCTATATTTAAACTTACGTCTTACAATATTAAAAGTACACAAACAATATTATTTAAATATGTAGATTAAAGTATGTAGCTACCGTATATAGTATAAATGGTAGCTAAACATAAGTCTCTTTGCAACTACGGAAAGTAGAGCATACTTTACCACGCTGGGCCATTATGGACCAGCCATTAACCGCCCTATGAGGTTCACTGCTGATAATAGTCGTGCTGTGATTGAAGATTTGACCAATAGTTGCAGTTCATCTGATGGTAAGTGGTCATTTCCGCCATCACATCTGTAAGCAACTTCGAATGGAACATGGGTTCTATCTGAAGTAAATCACAGACGTGCTGCTATTCGCGAGGACTATGATGGTTGCCTTATATTTATTTATTTATTACCATTTTTACATGCTTAGGCGAACCTTACAGCGTTAATCCAATTTATTTGCCCAGCTCTGGAGTCCAAAAAACCTCTATTATTTGGTTACTAGCCACCAATATAAAAGTGTGCCGGCTACCACACCCATCGAAACACTAGAAATGCTTCACGCTAGAAATAGAGGTGGAGGTACTTCCCCGGTCGAACTACACTGGTTCTACCACTTGAACCCTTAGTCTGGACTTAAACCACGAGATAAACCATTAAAATACACTCCATATTCAAGACATTGCTTGAGCTTCCAAAATTGTACAGTTAAAATAATATTTTTTCATAAATGAAAACATTTGACATATTTCTGACATCGCCTGAGAGATTGAGCTACGTTCCAACTGGAATTTTCTCTTCATCCACTGCGGCTTCCACGCACTCGGTATTATTCTTAAGGTCCTTCTTTTGTTCAAAATATAGCCACCTGCAAATAGTTATAATCTGATTTATTATCCCTTACATGTCGTACACCAGGCCTTAAGCCTCCACATCGAAGAAGGGTTTAGGCTGTATTCTATAAAGTTGGCTAGGTACGAGTTGGTAGACTACATACCTACTACTATGATATAATAAATTCTAAGATATATTAAAAAAAAATACGTATATATATGAAAAGTAGTACCGTACAATAAATTTATAATGTCATATATACAAAAATCTTAAACTATAGTAATCCTTCGGAATTTTAAAACACGAATTACAATGTATCGGTTTCTACCCTAGGCCAATTTTGTTGCATTATGATTCGCTATGATGTCCGACATAAACACAAACATACAAACACAAAAACATCTGGATATCCAAAATAATTCTAAATACACCGTTCACAGAGCTAATATATATAAGACACGACGATAAAATGCCCTTAATCGGCATTCGGCAATTATCGTCACAAATTATAGGCCAAGTATTAGGCTGGTTAGCTACTAGCCACTTTACCCATGGGTCACAAGAACTTCGTTTCAAGCGTCATCCACTTAGCGCTTCAAGCATCAGCGTAGAGTGTTAAAAAACAGAGAAGTATACGTCTGATATCATTAAGTAACAGAGTTCCGCTGCAAATTATGACGAAAGCCAATATTCGCTTCAAGTTGACAGCAACAAACAAATGTTTCGTGGTCGCACGGTAAAATGTTTGCCTGGTCGGGGATTAAACCCGTGTTCACGGGTCATAAATGTAAAAACATCTTACCCAAATATTATAATAGCTGGTAAAGTCAATCCAGCGCCAAGTAGAAAGACAGCTCCTGGCAATACTCTTAAGGTAGCCCCGTATACCTTGGAGTACAGTGGTGCATAAATCAGTGGTGTCATGGCTTCCACTAGGCCGAATAGTGAATTCACCTTGCCTAGAAAGAAATGTAACGGATTCTGATGTATCTAATAAGCATAATGTAATAGTTAGGTTAGGTTAGGTTTGAGTGTAATCCGTACTAATATTATAAATGTGAAAGTGTGTTTATTTTCTCTTTCACGTCGCCATATAGCTATTATATGATATGGTTTATATGCTGGGAGATAGGAGAGCGGAGAGTGACGTAGGCTATTTATCGCGCTCTCTCATTCCTATGATAATATCGATGTTTTATTAGTTGATACATATTTAGTATTTCCAGACGTTGTTAATAGATGGCGTTAGTATAATTCATTTGCAAGTTCTGAGGTTTAGAAAGGGTGAGCGTGTTAGGTGCTGCTGTATTTTGGTGTAAATTGAAATGATGTGGTAATGGAGACATATATCTCAGGCAACTTAGTCCGCATGGATAGCGTCACATCTGTGGTTGACCCTAGATGGCACACTCATTTAATCTACAATTACAGTGGTCCATCGTAGTAAATGGCTACTTGTTTCTTACCATTAAACGTAATGACTTCTCGTTTCATACTCCTACTTTTAAGTTATAAAATAAATAATAGTTTAGAAAAACCAAAAAAGAACGCTTTTATTGTTAATCGTACTAAAAACTAGAAAATATTTTAATTACAAAAGTGTTTATATTACAGTAGTAGAAGATCGAACAATCAATCATAATTAATCGCCTCAGAATAAAATAAGAGTAAAATTTATTAAGTTATCAACAGAATAATTCAGTTCGGACTAAAAAGCGTTGGGTAAAAATTTAGGTCAAAGATTCTGTTACATACATACATGAACACAATTCAAACTAAAAATCGTGTTAAAACTACGATATATTTGATTCACCTATATATTTATACTAGCTCTTACCCGCGGCTTCATCCGCACGGTCAAAGGGAATTAACATTAAAATTTGATAGCGTCAATACGCCATCTATTAACAACGTCTGGAACTACTAAATATGTATCAATTAACAAAACATCGATATTCTCATGTGAATGAGAGAGCTCGGTAAAAAGTAGCCTACGTTACTCTCCACCCTCTTAACTATCTCCCAACATATAAACTATATGATAATTATATTAGTTATATGGCGACGTGAAAGAGGAACAAACAGATACACTTTCACATTTATAATATTAGTATGGAAGTATGCATTTTGCATACATTTATATGAGGCGACCATCTGAGTCCTCAGGATTAGCAATGCATCTGTGATTGACTTCAGATAGAACTTCATGTTCCGTATGAAGTTGGTTACAGATGTCTATGAGCGGCAGTGACCACTTACCATCAGGTGGACTGTATGGTCGTTTGCCACTTCAATCTTATATATAAAAAAAAAATCTATATAAGCTACGACGCAAAAGAGTTATAAAACATAGTTTTCATACCAAATTCTTCACCATCGACCAGCTTGGTCGCGATGGACCGCATCGCGATAAAAGACGTTCCATTCAGGATCTCGAGGAGTGGTGCTGGAAAGAATGCACATAAAATTACAATCTAACATTGATTTTTCAACTAATGGCATTTTTAAATACTTGAATATTTTCAAGCAATTATTTAGTTGGTTTTTGGTGAAAGAAAACATCGTGAGGAAACCTACAAACCCGAGAGTTCTTTAAAAACAAGTTCTTCGCGGATGTGTGAAGTCCACCAATTCACACTTAGCCGCGCGGTGGAAAATGGCGTAAAACTCTCTTATTCTGAGAGAAGACCCGTGCCCAGCAGTGGGAAACTTTGTATATGAGAACTGAGATGGAATGAACGCTCCGAACAAGTAGTAAGACCTGTATGGTTCGAACGGCGAGGTGCCATCACTATACCTATTTCAAGCGTGAAGAAGTTTTTGTTTTATTGAATGGATATAATTGTAGGCATTATTGTACATGACACATCTTAGTCTTCGAATGATCGTATCGTATCGTAACGTATCTGAGATTGATTTCACTATTTTATATTAAGTTGCTTACAGTTGTTCTTGGGCGGCATTCTGTTAACCATTGTGTGGACTGCGTGCTTGTTTTTTACTTAAATCTTATAAAAAAAGTGTATCCCTGGCAATTATTTTCAAAACAAATCACAACGGCTTAAACTGTGATTGAAAGGTATAAAAATATTATATATATTTTTAAAATTGTACCGGAAGTGAACTCTTAACTTTATAAGATGTTTTCTGGTATTATGTATTTAAATGCTAATCAGTGTTCACTTAAAAATTATTGGATAATCTCGCTATCTAGTATGTCACTAGCTCCCAGCGTGTGATAAAAAAATTGGGTTTCGATTACACCGTCCTTCAGCGGTTACTTATCCTGATAACTATTATTTACCTACTAATGTGTGATATAAGTCATAAAAATTAAAATAACACGCATTAGGCCATAACAACTACGTGTGATATGTGAGATGATATGTACGTCAACAACAAACGTGTATTTTCCGTTTTTACAGATAATGTAAGGAACCCTTCATGCGCGGTCCGACTCGAACTTGACAGTTGAAATTTTCCCAGATGATGTACGAGTTTTTCAGTTGCCGCTATTACAACAAATACTAAAAATCTACCAAAATTAATATTTAAGGGGGGGGGGGGGGGCTCTCATACAACAAACGTGTTTTTTGGAGAACAAAAATGGCACGGAACCCTTCATGCGCGTGCCCGACTCGAACTTGACTGTGATTAGTACGATCATATTCTAAAACTTCAAATCGTACTGGTGGAACATAAAAAGGTAACAATTCCGACTCGTTCCGTCAATCAGTCGAGTTAATATTGGACTTCCTTAACGTCTCCTGATTGAATCAAGTGTTCTTTCCGATTACATTTCAACGCCCTTCCGTTAACGTTTGGAATTGAATTGTTGAAATGAAACGCTTACATTTTTATACATTTTTTTGGTAGTCAAAATGTATTTTGTTTTTACACGACAACGTCAGGAGGGTAATGGTTTTTCTAGCTTATGAATGTATGTCGCTTTCTTTGTATTTTACGCCCAAACAGCTTGACGAATTGTAATTTATGACTTATCTCAGTTACCAGAAAGCCATCACTACATAGTATAAAACAAAGTCGCTTCCTGCTGTCTGGCAACATGTATGGTTAGATCTTAAAAACTACACTACGGATTTTAATGTAGTTTTTTTTATAGATAGAGTGATTCAAGAGGAAGGAAGTAGAGGATAACCGATAATTTTAGGTTTTCAACTTTTAGGCGGAACGAAGTTTGCCGGGTCACCTAATTATTTATTATTTTATAAATTTGTCGCCTGCGATAAGAGCAAAAAGGGCGAAGGTAGGACTGCTTTCTGTTAATATATTTAACAATATTGGCATCAACGGAAGATAAAGTAATAAATAGATCACCGCCAAAATTAACTGCTTTAAAATTTGGTTGCTTAAGACAAAAAACGTAAAAGCTGTAAAAGGATTATTGAATTGCTATAATGTCATACAAATATGTGTCGTCGTCAACCCATTATTGTCCCACTGCTGGGCACGGGTCTTCTCTCAGAATGAGAGAGTTAAGGCCATAGTCCACCGCGCTGGCCAAGTGCGAATTGGTGGACTTCACACACCTCCGAGAACTTTTTTTTTTTTAAGAACTCTCGGGTGTGTAGATTTCCTCACGATGTTTTCCTTCACCGAAAAGCAGTGATAATTAATGTATAATACGCACATAAATCAGTGGTGCGTGCCTGGGTTTGAACCTCGGACCTCCCGATTGAGAGGGCAAGTTTTAACCATTAGGCTATCACTGCTCTCAAATAAGTGTACTGGTCTAAAAAGCGAGGTAAGAGGGACATAGCTATCCGAGGCATTCCAAATTCCAATTCCAGGGTGAGAACGCATCTCTGGTCAACCTTTGATATTATCTGTGGTTGGTTACAGATATTCAGGGGCGGCAGTATACACATGCATTTTTATTAGTAGCAGTCAACCCATTATTGTCTCACTGCTGTGGACGGGTCTTCTTTCAGAACGAGAGAGTTTTAGGCTATAGCCCATCGCGCTGGCCAAGTGCGAATCAGTATCTTACACACCTCTCTAAACTTTTTTTAAGAACTCTCGCGTGTGTAGGTTCCTCGCCGCAAAGCAGTAATAATTAATTTCTAATACGCACATAATTTTAGAAAAGTCTGTGCGTGCCTGGGATTTAAACCTCGGACCTCCCGATCGAGAGGGCGAGTTTCAACCAATAGGCTATCACTGCTCCTCATATAAGATCGATGCACATCAAACATATTTATCACGTACGATTATCGTATATCGACCTAACGTCAAGAGGCTTTATTTTATCAAAAAGTAACAATATTGCGGTGTCTACCCTTTCAAGGCTAGATAATTATTAAGGACACAGACACTTATTATATATTTGTATTGACATATATGGACTAAGTGTTTTTTCATTATTACATTTAAGTATTTTCGTGAAAGAGAGTAACAAATTGAGTAATTGAGTATAACTATTTACGCTTTGTTTCTTTGATAAAAGAGGCGATTCTAACGATTTGTTGTAGAGGATACGATATAACATTGACCTTGATCAATCTGTTTAATAGATAAAATTATTAGATAGGTAAAATGGTTTCCCTGATAAAACCTCATTAGTTAAAAATTGAATAGTTTGGACATACGTACAAATGAATAAATATGCACGAAAACAGTACCCCGCTTCTAAAATAGTTGAGGAAAAAATATGTTCATATCGCACTAAAATTATAGAATTGATTTGTTTTTACAAAATCTGTGTCTTTTATCTTTACTAATATATAGATTTTATTAAATTATTATTATGAAAAAAATATTATTATGTAAACATACATATGAATTAAATTATTCTAATTAAATTAAATTAGTATACACAACCAAAAACTCCCACATATATTGCTGCCCTTGGACATCCCAAGGTCAAGGAATATGATTTTAAATTTACGATGAAGTACGTAAAATAAGTTTCTACAGTACACCTAAAGTAGATTTCCGTAAACTTACGGAACCAAATTCCAAACTTCGCCCCAATAGCAGTTGTGTGCAACTTTCGAATTTAGTTGAGGTTTAAACAACGAATTAGATACAAGTTAGAGTGGTCCCAAACCCCATGCATTTGTTGGGAACCAAGTTGGTCTTTATTTTCACACAGCACGCAGTTCACGTGATAAGTAGCAGCTGTTGCACATATTTTTTTTATCTGACTGAAGTAGCAAACGAGCATGCAGTCCACCTGATGGTAAGTGGTCACTGCCGCCCATGGACATCTGTAATCAACTACACACAGAAAATGGGTTCCATCTGAATCCACAAATGCGTTGCTACTCCCAAGGACTATGATAATCAACTCATCTGAAAGTGTGCCGGCAACCACTTCCTTCTATCGAAACGCAAGAAGAAATGAAAGAAATGCTTCACGCTAGAAATAGGTGTGGTGGTGGTACTTCCCCGGTCGAACTACATTGGTTCTCCCATCTTGAGTACACCTTTTACCTTCTATATTCTACCACCTTGAGATATCTATAAAATCAATCTCAAGTGAGACAGGACTTTACAGATTACAGATTTGTATCCTAAGTAACAAGCCTCGAGGTGGCGCGCATGGTGTATTCAGTTTATAAACTCCAGCTTAATCCCAACCAAATGGTCTTGGACGCTAGCAAATCTTGGATGACCGCTATTAGTCTACCCATGGTCCCGAAAAGGGGCTCCAGAAGAACACCGTATGGTTTTATTAAGTAGGAGTCCCGTATATCCTCTTAGCTGTTCTCGCCGTCGAGAGGAACCCATGGAAGGTATCTTCAAGAAGAGAAAAAAATGTGACTAACCAAATATGCATAACTACCCCTGAGAATTGAGTTTGAACGCCTTGAATAAGTGTCACACATTTAACACGTAACAACATTGCTCTATTGTTGTAAAAGGGAGAAATAAACGTTGTGGCAAATCTGGAGCCTAACGACAGACAGTTCTACCAACTTTTAACAAACTATATTCATTTCTTTAAAGTGTTTTACAGAAGATATCACTCACCCATATATATTTCAAGGTCGTTCCGTGCAAACGCATAAGCGAAGGAAGCGACGATCTTACTGGAACAGGATATGATCCCCAGTATGGTGTCATCCAGCTTCATGTATTTGCTGAATAAGCTTAAGGAGAACGCGGTCCCTGTAATTCGTTAAAAATAAGCAAAGCTATTATAATCTTGTTCGGTGCACGAGCACCGGATAGATGAATCGATACGACTTATTTATTTATTAATACTTCATTATAACAACAAAGGTAATGTTATATAAATAATATAGGTAATTCTTAACAAAAGTTGTTAAAGATAAATGTCAAAATATTATCGTTGTGTTCTTTAGTTCACAGGATGATATAATTATATTTAAAAATTAAATAAAGTGGGTTTTTGATTCACAATTTCAAATATCATTTTATGAAATAAGTTTTGAAATTAGTGTTCCAAAACCTGTATCTGTAATTCAAAACTGGTATTGAGGTTACAAAACAAGATTTATTAGTCAATAGATATAGATTCACGTTTAAATTTTAACTCGTTAGTAAATTGTACAAAGGCCTACCGAGCAAATTGGTAACGATGCAGTATGTGGACCAAAAACTGAATTTCATCTCATCCCAGTTAAATCGGTACCGGGTGAAAAGGTAGAGTATCGGATATTCACCTGTAAATAAAGCAAATAGTGCTTTTATATACGTAATTTTTTTATGAAAGTAGCATATGAGCATGCAGTCCACTTGATAAGTCTCTGGCGCCTATGAATATATGTAATCAACACCCAATAACATCAGTTCATTGAAGTCATAGATGCGTAGTTATCCCAGAGGACTTAGAACGGTGGTAGAAACAGTGTAGTTCGACTGGCGAGGTACCACCGCCAAACTTATTTCTAGTGTGAAACTTTTTTTGCGTTTCGGTTGGAAAGTGTGATTGCTGGCACACTTTTATATGTATTAGGCGACCATCCTTGGGAGTAGCAACGCATCTGTAATGTCTTCAGATAGAATCCATGTTCTTAAAGTTGCTTACAGATGTTCACGTGTGGCAGTGACCACTTACCATAAGGTGAACTGCATGCTCTTGCTTTGCGAGCGGTGGCGCATGCGAGAGTGTCTCTAAACATATGCACATGCGTGTATGAACGAAATCTATACGCCTTAAGGTATTATACTAGCCTTAAGGAATTTAAATTAGTTTGATGTGTCGTGACGTGCCGTGTTGTGGCGTGATGTTTAGTATTTAACCGACTTCCCAAAGGGAAAAGGTTATCTATTCGTCACGTATATTCTATGCACGTTTGGGCGTATTGGCGAGACACTGGCGGCCTACCGACACGATTCAAACGACACTGTATGCAGATAGTTTCACAGGCAATCCCATATTAAGTAAATTGACAAAATTTTAGCAGTTTTTACGGAAAATTAGAAAATGTCAGTTTCTTCAAATCTTGAATTTTCTTTCTTTTATTTAATAGGAAATTTTATTAAATTTTTTTTTCTCTTGGACATGGGTATGCTGTGATGCTTAACTCTTCGGGTTATGGGGTGGAAAACACCCCCATTCCTCATGATTCTTAGATAATTTGTGATATCACGGCTTCTGCCGATTTGATTCTTATTTCTTCTTGGAATGTGTATTGAATATGTACGGTAATATGGTATGACCAAATGGACCTTCAAATCCTTAATCCTGATGATGCATTGTACTGAATGTCTATGCCATAGAATTTAGCTATTTCGTGCTTATGTATTTATGATGAGATTAAAAAGATGTAAGGTAGAAGATAAGACAAATAGTGGCATAAAGTGAAAAATTTGACCTTCAACTCCTCAACCCTGATGATGCAGGGAGCATCAACTTAAACCAAAGGCGGTGGCCATTTGGTGCTTATAATAATTAAGCAGAGATAATAATTAAGAGATATGTAATCAAAATTTTGACCCTCAACTCCTTTATCCTAATAAAAACATTACCCTCATGATGCAGTCGGGTAAATAAATCTGCACTGAAGTATCAATTAATTTGAAGTGTCTTACCTTGCAATGGTCCAAACACAACAAAAACTACGATTAGAAGTAAACACACTCGAAGCCGTCTATTATTAGATCCTTTCTTAAACGCCACTCTAAAAGTGTCCATTACTAAGGAAAAGTCGAAGAATTCTACGATAAAACCCGTACAACCGCTACGTTTCTGAAAACGAGAACAAGACAACTTAAATAAATAAAAGCAAATACTGGAAATTAAATATTGTTTAAATGTAGTATTCACCAGCTTGAGGTGTTTTTTTTTTTTTTGTTTTCGAGGGGGAAACCTTCCAAAGGTACCCGACGCCGTGGGAGCGACGCAGGGTTATGTGGGATTTTTACCCCACTAAAACCCCCCCGGTGGCCGTCCTCGGCGCTGAAAAGGAGGACTCCGGGATCTCGAAACGACTTCAACCGGAATCCTCCGAGCGCGCTGCCCCATCGGGCTCCTCCCAGATGGGCGGCTGGGCTCACCGCTCCGTCTAGTCTTTACGACGGTATGCGACCACACATACCGCCGTCCTTCCCGGGATTGCCTGACCGAACGGTTCGAGCTCCCACTCTAGCCGTCTGCAACCCCGGAAGCCCCTTTTAGTCGCCTCTTACGACAGGCAGGGGATACCGTAGCCCTATTCTGACCCCGAGGCTACAGGGACAAGCTTGAGGTGTTGGTAGGCCGATGAATCTTGTAGAAGGGAAATCACAGGATAAAAGGTAAATTGAAGTATAGGTATTTATTACGTCTTAGAAACGAAGATGATACTTAGTGTAAGCTCAGTTTGTTGTAAAGACACTAATTAACATACTTTCATTTTATTTCTGACATTACGTAATACTTTAGGTAAAAGTAACATTCTTGTAAAGTAATAGTAATAAATAGATTAGACGATCTTCGCGTTCATCATTTTTTAACTAATGTATATATGATTTTTATAATGTCTTTTTATCTGTTAGCTTGTCTGATGTTAAAATGATTACTGATGGAAACTTTCATCCACATACATAAACTTCAGGCTCCACTTTTACTTTGAAAATAATTTAAAATAGTAGGATCTACTCTATAATAATAATTTGCTACTTATTTATTTAACACATATAATAGAATATAATAGATTAAAAATGTTACTTTAAAACAAGAGTAATGATTATATTTCATACTTACTTTTTCAATAACTCTTAGCTTCGGATCTTTTAGGCAATAATAACCATATATCAAACTAAACAAGTAAAGACTCCCGGATATGGAAAACACACCATAATATCCAATCCATTGCAACAAAACCCCGCTAAGCGCACTTCCTATAGGATATCCTAAGGTCATACATAAATTCGCTATCCCGATTCTATAGGTCCGTTCTTCAACTGTAGTTATATCACCTAGATAACTGAACACTCCGATGAAGTTCGTAAACCAACCACCAGTGACTGCTGGGAAGAAAGATTCCGTCAAAGCCGCCACTTCAACGGGCAATTCGTAGAAATAGTACGTGTTTATCATAAATCCGATGCACGTTAATAATTCACCAACAATAGGCAGCAGAATACAGGCTTTCCTTCGTCCTGTTTTGTCGCTCCACGCTCCGACAAATAAAATAATAAGCACAGGGATAGTTGTTTGAACGACGCTCTTCCAGGCTTGAATGTTCGCTGTAAATGCTTGAACGCGTTCCTCATATATCGTGTAATTTTCAGTTTCCCTCGATTTTAGCGCGTCGCAAACTTCGACGCTGAAATTGAGGTTCACTCGGCATGCCTTTTCGAGGTTCAAATTTTGTGTGGCCAGAGAAGCCAGAACGCTAGGCATGACGTAGCATGCCATAATTGGTTCCACTGTTACATTTTCCTTGATGAGTTTTAGCTTCTCCAGAAATGTACGTTGCCTTTTCTCATTTTCCACTTTATTGTCAACGCCGCCATGTTCCGGTTTCAAGGGAGATTCCTCATTGCTCTCTTCAGTGTTTAATTCTGCGTCCTTGTCTGCTTTTAGTGGTTTTATTTTTGTATTATCCATTCTTTACAATTTACCGAAATGTGGAAACAATAAAAGAATCATCCCACATTTCGTCTTTGTCGGTTCGGGATGGTAGTCAAGAGTAAACTCATTAAACTACCTGTGTAGCCTATTTGTATTTCAGCGCAATAAAATGTATAGAAATAAATAAGCCACTTATTGTTCAATATTTACAGAGCTATGCTGTGTGTGTTATTGATAAGGTAACATCTTACAAGGTACTGGTATTGTTTATGATAGTGCTCTCATCACAAGGAAAAGCAAGTATATTTTAATCTATTTATTCAAATATATAATTGCTACATTATTTAACAGGAGATTTTATGATGACTTATCATTAATCTTTACCTAGAAATGTCGTAATTATAATAAACTTATTCAAGAAAATAGATTTCTTGACAACCACATAAATTTAATTCATAAGATGTATTTTTGAATACTGTAAATTTAATGGTTACTTATATACTACTTATACACTTTTCATTTACATTAAATAATAATTATCCTATTTTTCTTTGGTAACATCTTCTTCTATATTCCTGTTTACTTGTTTTCGATGTTCGTAGAACAGATATCTGAAAAAAAACAGTTGTATGTAAATATTCTAGTTTTTAAAGTATGAACATGCTGTATAACAAATATTCTGATTATGAAAGTCTATGTAGAGCACTAGTTTTTATGTTAAAATTAATAATATTAAAAATGTTTGTTAAAAAGAAGCTTTTTAATAGCGTCATTTTATTTTTCATGTCTAAGCTTCTTCATTTGGCTCATCCGCCATATAAAATTTAGTAAGACGTCACAAGCGAATAATGCTACAAACAAGGGGTATATATAAAATGTCAGCTCAATGGGCTTTACTAATTTAAGATTTAGTTACAAGTTGTGTCTCTCACGTAATAATGAACTAACAAGGCAAGTGAAATAAGTAAGTTCGCAAAAAATATATTTTCATTATCCTATCACACTTAAATTTCATGTCGCAAGTACCATGAATGCGTGATAAGAAAATATGGCAAAGCAAAATAAAATGTAACTTTTTCCGTCCAATAATTTAAGTTTAAAAGGCTGACTACTTTAGTGAACATAAAAATTAAATACTAGGCGCTGTAGCGATTCTATCAGCGAAGAATGCCGGAACAAGACTAATGGACGATTAACTCATTATAAGTAGAAGATTTTGCTCGGAAATGGACACAATTAAGAATTCTGACACAAACGAAGCAGAACAATTAAATTATTTTGTATATAGAGACAAGTTGGAAAAAAGAAATAAAGTTTTACTGTGAGGTCAGTACATATTTTTATCTGTTTGAAGTAGCAAATGAGCATGCAATCTACCTGATGGTAAGTCACTGTCGACATGGACATCTGTAAGCAGCTTCATACAAAATAGAGATTCTGAAGCCATTATGATAATGTGCATTGCTACTCCCGAGGTCTTAGGTGGTCGATATCTGAGCCCGCAACTATACCCTATTGGTTTCGCGGTGGTACGGTGTTCTTGGTATGAGTTTATTACGTCATTGGAAAGGAAATAATGCTAAAACGCCAAAAAACATTTGTGGGAAATGAGGTTTTGAAGTTGTTTATTACAGAAAAAACATCTACGGCACTCGGGGACCTGTCGTACCATATAGAAACACGTTAAGCGAACACTCGGCCTCGCTACATAGTAGGCGGAGTGGGGTGTTAGGTTTTTTTCGTTACGGAATTTCTTGATTCGGTCGCCGCGATTAAAGCCTTCGATAAAAGCTATGCAATAGCTTAAAAATCATGTCACCTTTATTTTTGGTGGGATCTTGTTGTTGGGAGTTCATACTACTCAACATAATCTCTTCAAAAATAAAGATGACATGATTTTTTTCCTGTAAAAAACAACTTCAAACCTGATTTCCCACAATTGCTATTTTGGCACTTTAGCATTATTTCCTTTCCACTGACGATTACATTTCCTCAAGAAAATAATATTTTCGTCTTGCCCGTAATTTTAAAGTACATTGCAAAGTTGGACTTAAAACGAAAAGTTAAAAATATAACTTTGCAATGTATGGGTGGAAACGTAAACAACAATTGTTTTAGGAAACAAAATAAACTCGTACTGAGGCTGACCGCTATGCGCGAAGTAACCGCGTTAGGCGGTTCAACCGCCGAAACGAACCGCCTGTGCGGCCAATCCCTAGTGCGTAAGAGCGCTTACAAACCTAAATGGTGGTATTAAATCATCAGCTAATATTGTACCACAAGTGGGCAGGATTCTTCTTTATTCATAAATGTCAACTTACATGAAAAATACAACGGCCGGTATGGTCATGGCGGAGCCTAGGAGGAAAACAGCTCCTGGCAAGACTTCCATGGTTGCTGCGTATACCTTCGTATACAGTGGTACGTACAGCAGAGGCATCATGTTTTCTGTTAGCGCGAAAATCGAGTTGACCTTACCTAAAATCAATTTGATTTGTTAAGCGTTTGAAAATAATTTTTGAAGTTATATTTCCTTTGCCGCGTTAGGGAAAAACAAATAGAGTAAAAAAATGTGTCGTTTTTCTACAAACGTAGAATAAGGCGAAAGTTAAATTTTTTAAAAAGATTTTTATCTTGTTACGCCATAGAGGTTTAACTTTTGACGCCCGTACATATACACACTTCCTTTTTTATAAGATTAAAGTAGCAAACGAAAATGCAGGGCACCCGATGGTAAATGGTCACTGTCGCTCATTTGTAAGCAACTTCATATAAAATATAGTGTACAGATGCGTTGTTACTCCCGAGGACTAAGATGGTCGCCTCATATAAAAATGTGCCGGCAACCACACCCTTCCATCGAAACGCAAAAACTACACGCTAGAAATAAGTGTGGCGGTGGTATCTTTCCGGTTGCACCACACTGGTTGTATTATCTAGATTCCAATGCATTTATAATACACTAGTTGACCCGGCGAACTACGTTCCGCCTAAATTTGCAAATTTGAATATGTTTTTTTTCAGTAATTAGTGTAGCGGGTCGAAAAATCTATTAAGTTTTGGCGATTTTTTTTAGTCGACTAACTGCAGTTCGATTTCAATTTGGATAGATTTTGCGATCCGTTTTTGGAAAGCACTGCAATTCAATAGTCGCAATACATTCGAATAATTCTTACGAATACAAATGCGGATATCTAAAAATAGGCGAATATTTACGAATGCACATGCACATGCGAATGCGTTACATCACTAGCATATATCCGAGGCCTTCCAACTTAGTCCTAAGGGTGAAACTATTTCTCGATCGGGAGGTCAGGTGTTCAAATGCATCACTGATTCTTATAAAATTATGTGAGTCTTATAATTAACTGCTTTACGATAAAGGAAAAAATCTTGAGGAAACCTACACACCCGAGAGTTTTTGTTTTTTCAATTTTAACCTAACTATAAGGCAGACGGGCTACCTGATGGAAAGTAGTCACCGTCGCCTATGGACATTCGCAACACCAGAGGAGTCGCTAATGCATCGCCGGCTTTGAAGGAGAGCTCTTTTCGCGCCTTTCTTGAAGAACCCCATGTTCTTTAAAAAAAAACTCAGAGGTGTGTGAAGTCTACTAATTCGCACTTAAGGGTTGCATAGATTTATCTAACTTCAGGTAAAACTATTCTTATCTAATTAGGTCACCGTTGGTTTTGATTTATTAAAGGAGATGTTTCAAAATGTATGGACCTTTGGCCAGGTATATGTACACCATATGATAAAAATGCCAATAAAGTATAGAACACTTTTTAACTAAGCATTTTGTTATAATCGACTGGGTTTATTGGTACAAGACTAGAATTTTAAGTTAAAATTGCAACACAATATAATGGCGGCGATAATATTGCATTTTGACAGTTGAAGTTATAAACAAACTGTGACAGTGACAATCAATTGTCAATGATCCAACGCAGTCATATTAATTAAGTGTCATAACTTTAATTAATAATTATGCCGGTTTAGCTTGCACTTGACACATTCATATTCAAGATAGTTAGATGGATCTAGTAAAAGAATCAATATGACAGTTGTCAGATAATGACAATCACAGTTTTATCCACAGACTGTCTAAATCAGTTGTTCCGCCATATTGGAAAACGAAGAAAATAGATGATTTTAATTGGTTTTGTACCAGAAAAGTACACGTTTTCATGAATTTTAAGTATTTTTATAGGATTCTTGAGATTTTTCTCGATTTTTTGAGATAGTGTACATATACCTAGCCAAGATTGAAACATCTCCTTTTCCTCATAATTCTTTTCCTCGTAAACTTTTGCTACTAAAATAATCGTAATTTCTAAGAATAAACATGTTACGTGTGTTATCTCAAAGCAATATAGATTGTAATGAAAAATATGGAACCTACTTTTGAATTACATATGGTAT
This sequence comes from Spicauda simplicius, assembly GCA_949699795.1. Classification (NCBI taxonomy): domain Eukaryota; kingdom Metazoa; phylum Arthropoda; class Insecta; order Lepidoptera; family Hesperiidae; genus Spicauda; species Spicauda simplicius. The sequence goes on from OX453059.1 coordinate 19,289,805, forward strand.
TTCAGCAAAAGACTAAACCTACCAAAAACATTACGATATTGTAAAATATCTCTGTCCTGTTATATGTTTGGTATTAGTATTACTGTTATGATTTACATGATTATTTTGAGGTAAAAATAAGTCGTCTGTCCATACTTTTGTATGTAAACTAGCAGTAAAAAAAATATTATATTTTGATTTGCCTTTATCAAATATCGAGAACTTGTTATGTTGTTACTTTTCGAGAGAAAAGTGCTCAGAAAGATCTTTGGCCCAAAAAAAGAGAACGACGGGACATTCCGTACGAGAATGAACCACGAGCTAGAGGCCTTAATTGAAAAGCAGACAATTGTCAGGTTCTGCAAATCGCAGAGACTACTTTGGGCGGGACACGTAGAGAGATTGGATAGCAGTAGAGCGGTCAAGACCATAAGTGACTGGACCCCGCAACAAAAAAGACCAAAAGGAAGACCCAGAAAACGCTGGAAGGACTGTGTAGAGGAAGACCTTAAGACGATGGGAAGAAAAACAGCTTGGAGGAGGGTAGCAGTGAATAGAGCAAAATGGAGGGAGATTGTTGAGGAGGCCAAGACCCGCAAAGGGTTGTAGCGCCGTAGGAAGTAAGTAAGTAAGTAAGTTATGTTGTTTACAGACAACCGATTTTTTCATTTTAAGTTCTCGATCGCGTCGGTTTACTGACGATAGTTGAACGTGACAATGTCATAAGAAAATACTGATGGAATGGTTGCATTTTTGTATAGCAGCTGTACACGCGGACGTATCGCTCACTCAAGTAGGAGAGAGACAGATGTCGAATTCCGCGCTCTCGCTTGCACTTCAAGCCTTAAATGGAACGTCTCAGAGTGAGGTAACGCCGCATGAGCCATATTTTTGGTACGTGCAGCTGGCTCCATCGAATCGACGTTATCACGTCAAAAATAACAATAAGTATATAAATGTAATAATTAAATGTATTAAAATTTACATTTGTCAGTAATTGTTTCATTCAATGAAATCAACATACACCCGCTCGAAAAATACTTCCTTTTTTTGATGTATTCGGGTAAAAAAAGAAAAAATACGTACGTACGTACGTACGTACGTAAGGCACGTACTACTGATTTGAGCCTCGGACCTCCCGATCGAGAAGGCAAGTTTCAACCATTAGGCTATCACTGCTCCAGCAAGTGGTTGTTATTAGGAAGAAATAGGTGTGAGAGTGGTACCGTCGGATAAGAACCATAAAAAGTTTTACCGCTTTCGCAGAGGGTTCTACTACCTTCTTTCTTTGAAGTCTGTCCAAAATACCCAAAAACTACGTTATCCGAAGCAAAACCACGGGCTTAGAGCACAATCTTAACTTAAAAACAGGCGCTTATTTTTTATCCTATAATTTAATGGCAAATAATATTTTGCTATCTTAAGCCTGATATTAAGATAGGTAATTCACTCGGACCATATTATGACGAAAGCTAAATATTGTTGTTAATTGCCAGCTGTTCTATATTTAGTTATGTACATGATTATACAAAATAATTTTAGTCATAATAAAGACTCCGTGCGTACGTGTTGTAAACTATCAAAATAATTCATACAGACTCGGGCAGTAATTTATATAAAACGCAAGCATGTTTGTATTATATACCTATGTTTTATCTAATTGAGCATAAAGGTGAGGGTAGTAGAACCAGTGTGGTTCGACCGGGGAAGTACCACCGCCACACCTATTTCTAGCGTGAAGCATTTCTTGCGTTTCGAAGGAAGAGTTTAGTTGCCGGCACACTTTTATATGAGGCGATCATCATAGTCCTCGGGAGTAGCAACGCATCTGTTATTGACTTCAGATAGAACCCATGAAGTTGATTACAGACGTCCGGGCGGCTGTGACCACTTACCATCAGGTGGACTGCGTGCTCGTTTGCTACTTCAGTCAAATAATAAAAAAAAATGTTCACCTCATGGTAAGTGGTCATTGTCGCTCATGCACATCTGTAAGAAATTTCATATAGAATATAGGTTCTATCTGAAGTCCATCACAGATGCGTTGCTATTCCCGAGGGCTGAGATGGGTTCCTCATATAAAAGTATGCCGGCAACTCTTCCCTCAAAATGTAAGAAATGCTGCACGCTAGAAATAGGTGTAGCGTTGGTACCTCCCGGTTGAACGGAGTTAGAGATTCTTATCTTTTCAGAAAAAAAAGACGGACTGAGAATAAGCCCTAGTTCTACCACCTAGATTTAAAATAAACGGTTGACCAATACTTATTTAAACTTGGTAAATCGCTGACAACTATTTGTAAGAATTTCCAAGCATTTTAAATGTGTAGATTCCGACACGATGTTATCTTTCACAGTTAAAGTAAGTGATAAATAATTTCTGATATGCACAAAATATTACCCTCCCTTTGATCTAGTCGGGTAAAAATAAAAAAAAACATGCGTGCGTACAAAGTACACATGTCAGAAGTGAAACTTCTTTGGCGAACTAATTTATAAATCTTGTTTATATTTATACAAATCTAAAACTTTAAATTTCCAAGATTAAGAGGAAGGGAAAAAGGCGTGATACGACGTTCGCTCTGTCTCACTTTTTCTCTCAATCTTTCTCACTCGCTTGCTCCCTACTCTCACTCCACGGCTAGTTGCTCATGCTACGTTCGCCCTGTCTTACTCTCTCTCAATCGGTCTCGATCACTCTCTCTCTCTTTTCCGACACTTCCGTTGCATACCGGCGTGACGTTTCATCTGTAAAAATTTTACCCTCATGCGCCTAAAGAAGTTTCACTTCAAAAAATTCTTTGTGCCTGGGGCTTTATCCTCGGATCTCTAAATTAAGAGCTTTAATTTGAAGCTGCTTGCCTATTTCGCGATGTCTTGATTATAAATTAATAACTTACCTAATTCATCAACTTCCACCAATTTCGAGACAGTCGATCTCAAAGCCAGTAGTGAAGTTCCGTTCAAAATGTCCACCAATGGAGCTGTAAAAACATTATAATCTTTAACATATTAATTTTAAGTGTTATATTTCAACTAGCTGGCTCGGCCAACTTCGTTCCGCCTAAATGTCACAAAGTAATTTTCACAAAGTGTCACAAAGTAAATTATCAGTGTTTCTACATTACATACACACATGAATTATTAAAACCTTTCTTTTGAATTGCACTATCTATTAAAATCCGTAGCGAAGTTTTATAGATCTAAGCATACATAGGGACAGACAGTGGAAAGCGACTTTGTTTTATTCTATGTATACGTAAATAACAAAAAACTGGTCAAGCGCGAGTCGAACTCGTGCATAAAGGGTGCAGTAACATTATCAATAAAAATCGGCATATAAATTACATATGCTATATGGCAGCCCACCTTAAATATTAATTTTATTCTGTTGATGTATTACTGTAGCGGCAACATAAATCCATGATTTGTAAAAATTTCAACTGTCTAGTTCATGAATTATAGCCTTGTGACGGACAGACGGACAGCGGTATCTTTGTAATAGGGTCCCGTTTATATCCTTCGGATACGAAACTCAAAAAAATATTTGACACAATATCCTTCTGTTGAGAGCTAAATTTGTAAGAAGACCGACAATGTATGAGTATTTGAACGTCGATAATAATGTCACGTAGAACCACATATTTCTCTCTAAAGCTCGAAATTCTGAGTTTCCGGACATAGTCTCCAGTAAGTCTCTGTTCCATTTATTGGCAATATAGGTACGTACAACATGTTATCAACATATTTTACCAGATAATAGGTGTTGACAGTTATTATATAACTAAGTTTCGGAAGGATAGGAGATATTGAAATGAAAACTACAATAGGAGCGTTGAGTACATTTTTCATTGGTAAGTGGTTACTGCCGTCCATGGACTTCTAAAATCGACTTCATATAGAACATGGGTTCTATCTGAAGTCCATCACAGATGCGTTGCTACTTCCGAGGACTATGATGGTCGCCTCATATAAAAGTAAGCAACCACACCCTTCCATCGAAACGCATGAAATGCTTCACGCTAAAAATAGGTGTAGCGGTGGTACTTCCCCGGTCGAACTACACTGGTTCTACCACCTTAAATTTACATTCTGGGTAAACGATCATCATGGAATTGCGTCATCGTCACATAACAATTTCTAATATAGATTATTGCAGAAATTATTTGACTGGTAGAATAATGTAGTCTGGTATCGACACCTAGTTATTAGATACCGTTACGCTACAGAAGCTAATTGTCTTATAATTGTGGCCCTCAGCTTCTGAACGATGCACGGAAAGTAAGTACAATTTCTCTAATATACTTACTACATAAATTATTTGAATACTTAGCGAATGGTAGCAAAGTGTTTTTGTTACAAGATTGAAGTAGAAAAAAGTTGCAGTCCAGATGGGAAGATGGATTGCATGCAGATGGGAAATGATCACAGGCACTCGAGATTTTTATAGGAAACTTCATATGGATCAGGGTGTTTATCTTAAGTCATTCACGGATGCGCTGCTACTCCCTAAGTCTAAGATGGTCACCTCATATATATAAGCCAGCCGGTAACCACATCCTTCATTTGAAACCCAAAAACTTACCAATAATTGTTGTTAATATAATCGTTCTCAAAGCAGTCGCATAGCTCTCTCTACCAATGATTTATGTGGCTGTTATAGTAACGTCGTCTTATATCGACACCTAGTTATTAGGCACCGCGACGCTACAGACGCTAATTGTTGTCTTATAATTGCGGCCTTGAGCTTCTGAACGATGCACGGAAAGTACCATGCCTCTAATTTACTTACTACATAAGTTACTAACTAAGCGTATGTTAATAATTTTTTTTAGACGATTGAAGAAAGAAAAACACTCAATCCGCATGATGATAAGTGGCTATTGCTGCTCATGGATATCTATAAGCAAATTCATATAAGGTTTTATCTAAAGTCAATGAAAGATTTGTTACTACTTTCAAGGACTAAAACTGTCGCTTTATATGTTTTCAGTGAGCCGACAATCTCTCCGGAGAACAAGACTTGTTCTACCATCTTGATAAACTAATAAACTTTCTAAACTCATATCCAAACACTTGAATATTTTCCTGTGTTATCGGTAGTACTCACACAAAGACGAATACACAAACATCCCTTAGAAATAGAATCAGGGAGCCACTGCATTTCAGACCGTTATGTTGACCACTTCGTCATGTGGGTCATTTGTTTTAACGCTCAACGCATGCGGCAAGTAAATGTTGCTTCAAACTAAGATTTTGTGGCCCCACGTTGGGTGGACTGCATTCTCTTTTGGTACTTCTAGCATTAAAAAACCAAGGGAATTTCATGAGATATGCGGAAAGAAGACTCTGCTTATCTCTAATATAATCTCACAAACATAGAAAAAGGGAAGGAAGTTCAATTAAGCAAGTAAAACATATTTATATTGTGTATCTTCTTATTCTGAACTTGTGAGATTATCCGGGGATGTTAAGCCAAACCACACTATATCAACAATGAGAGACAGAGAATCGAAAAGTAACTTACATAATAAATTGACGCCCTCAATAATTCTGTAAGGAAGAAATAGGTTTAAATTCTAAAATCTTACCAATGAAAAATATCTTCTCGTTCGGAGCAAAACAGTAAATGAAAGACGCTGCAATCTTGCTTACGGTGGAAATTATTCCCAGCACCGAGTCGTGCCATTGCAAGTATTTACTGAAGTACGTTATCGAGAAAATTGTGCCTGGAAATAATTATGGTTGGATTAATTCAAGCAATATCTCAAAGAAAGTAGAAATAGTGATATTGATAGGATAAAACTTTTTTTATAGCTTTACTTTTTGTATAAGGTTGATTTAACAAACGACCATGCTAACAAACGATCATGCAGTCCACCTGATGCTAAGTGGTCACTGGTTGCCTATGGATATCTTTAAGCAACTTTGCATAGAACAGAGATTCTATCTGAAGTCAAGCTACGTTGCTGATTCCAAAGACAAAGATGATCGCCTCATTTTTTTTTCTGACTGAAGTAGCAAAAGAGCATTCAGTCCGCCTGATGGTAAGTAGGCACTGCCGCCCATGGACATCTGTAATCAACTTCATACAGAACATGGGTTCCATCTGAAGTCAATCAGAGATGCGTAGCTACTCCCGAAGACTATCATGGTCGCCCCATGTAAAAGTGCCAGCAACCACATCCTTCCATCGAAACGCAAGAAATGCTTCATGCTAGAAATAGGTGTGGCGGTAGTACTTCCCAGGTCGAACAACATTGGTTCTACCATATTGACGCTCATATAAAAGTGTAAGCAACCACACCCTTCCATCGAAACGCAAGAATTGTTTTACGCTAGAAATACCTAGGTGTGTCGGTGCTCCGTTGTAGGGCAAACTACATTGGTTGTACCACCTGGTATAAGCAATCATAGATACATTACTACTGAGAACCAAGTACTTAAGACCATCTTAGGTCAACTAAGATGGTCGAATCGTATTGACGGTGACTAGTAAGCCTGCTGTTAACGGGTCACTTTCATATGAGGCGTTTCGATAATAGTGTAATTACATCCTTTTATTTAAGCTCTAGAAATAGCTGAGACTTTTGGAAGAACCATTGTTCTATAGAGAATTGACTACAGATACCCTGCGTTCTAATGTCTACTTATGTGGACATGTGGACTGCATGTTGGTAGGCTATTTCAATCTTTTAAAAGACAAAGAGCGGGGAGAATGGGGAGTGGCGGAGCAGTAGCATTCAATTTTATTAATGGAGTTACGGGCCTTATTTTACTATTTAGTAGTAAGCTTTGTCTTTTTAGACTAATAATATTTTCTTCTAAAATTTGTTGAGAACAAGTTCACAAAAGTATTCTTCACTTACCTATTGTGTGGGTGATAAAGTTATAGGTTTGGAATAAACTGAATTTCACTTCATCCCAACTGAACCGGTATCTCGTTGATATGTATAAAATAGATAGTTCCCCTGAAACAAGACAATATTCAACAATAATAAATTTTAGTAAAAACTAAAAAACACGCTTTTGTGCAATTTTTTTTTTCATATTTTATTAAAATTTATATTTTAATTCATTTTCTAATACTAACATGGGTTAAGCACAAATTGTTAGTAACACAAATCTATGGAACTTGTTTTCTGAAAATAAATTATTATTATTATTATATTGCATTGTAATTGGTCCTTGATACGTGTTCAAAGTTTCAAATTAAACAGAATTCTGGAAACCGGTGAAAATTGAGCCCAATGATTCCGTTATATACATACATAGATACAACCCAAGCTAACTTAAAGCGTGTAAAAACACTTTCTACAGTTATATGTAGTTTCATTAGTACTTTCTCAAGAGAAAGCGGCTTGGATGTCATGTCCATGTGTGTATTTACCTACAAATATGAATACACTAACACCCAGACACAGAAAAAGTCTACCGAAATCTAAGTTCATTGTGCAGATATTCTTTGGCTGATTTTGCCACGTTGGTCTTCAAAATCTTAATACCAAATTCTAATCTTAATATAAAATAAAAATGTCTTAAGATACATATGTATATGTCTATCGTCTCTACTTTTATAACTACTTAATTTTTTAACTTCATATAAAAATTGAAAAAAAAAAACATGCGGCACTCGGAGACTGCCGCGTTAAAGCTATTGCATAGTATTTTATTTTATTTTTCCATTTTCATTTTCATTCTCATTTTCACTTTTATTTTCACCGTCGTACCATATACATACACGTTAAGCGAACGCTCGGCAGCGTTACATGATAGGCGGAGTAGGGGTGTTAGGTTTTTTTCGTTACGGAATTAATGGATTCGGTCGCCGCGTTCAAAGCCCGCAATAAAAGCTATGCAATAGATTAAAAATAATATATTTTAGTAAATATAAAACATCCATATACATTTCAAAGTCACCATAATTTATTTCGCGTCTGTTCCAGGTACTAAATTGTATAAGGACTAAATTGAATAGACAAATAGCTCCGGCAGATAACACATTTGTGGCTGATTATAGGTACTCTTATCCTATCCGGGGGATAATATAAATGTCTAGCGGTAGTTTCCACTATCCTTCAGAAAGACTGCGTGCTACTTTGCTATCTCTAGTATATAATAATATATGTATATTTACAAGGCGGTAGGATAAATATGATTGTCCCTGTAGTCCCAGGACCAGAATAGGGCTACGGTATCCCCTGCCTGTCGACAGAGGCGACTAAAAGGGTTTTCGGGGTTACAGGCGGCAAGAGTGGGAGCTTGAACCGTCCAGCCGAGGGACCCTGGGAAGGACGGTGACATGTGTGGTGGTATGCCGCCGTAAATCACAGAAGGTGCGGTGAGCGTATTCGCTCACCAGGGACGTGCCTGAAATAGGCATCGCGTTCGGGGGACTCCGGTTGTGTTCTGTTGGAGATCTCATAGTCCCCCACGCAGCGCTGTGGACGGCCACACCGCACTAAAACCCCCTCGGGGTTTTAGTGCGGTATGAATCCCACATAACCCTCGTCATTCCCACGGCGTCGGCTACCTTTTGACGGGTTTCCCCGTCGTCCGAAAGAAAGGACGTATATGATACGAACGGGGAGTGGTACTTCCTGCTACACTTGCGACTATTTCTAGCATGAAGCGGTCCTCGCGCTACCTTCGCAGCGTGTGGTTGCCGGCTCTCTGTTCTGTATGTCGTTGCTCACAAACGTCTATGGGCCGCAATGAACACTTCACATCAAGTGGTATGCTCGTTGGCTACCTAAATGCTATGAAAAAATATGGTACTTGGTATGGTATATACCTAATATGGGCGCCAAATTGTAATTGGCTATTTTTATGTCATTATAATTTTTTATCCGATGAAATAAGCAAAGAAGCATGCTACCTGTGCACCACCAATTCGCACTTGGCCAGCGCGTTGGACAAAGGCCTAAAACTTTCTAATTCTGAGAGAAAACCCGTGTCCAGCAGTGGGACAATAATGGGGGGGGGGGGTCATGCTACCTGTTGTTCAATTGCCACTGCCGCCCATGGACATTTGTAAGAAACTTCATATAGAACAGGGGCTTTGAAGTCAATCACAGATACGTTGCTATTCCCGAGACTTAAATAATCAGCTCATAAGAAAGACAGCCGGCAACCACACCATTCCACTGAGACACAAGAACTGCTTCATGCTAGAAATAAGTGTGGCGGTGGTACTTCCCCTGTCGAACTACATTGGTTCTACAACTTGGTATTATAGTCAAATTACGTAAGGTCGATTAAAAACAAAGTCTATCACATAGAGCAGGGTTTCGCAAAACGGGGTACGAACCGCTAGGGGTTCGCCATTCAATGGCAGGGTTCGCGACAGGATTTATGTAATAAAAATACAAAATTATTCCTAAAATTGACTCCATTTGGGACAACAAACAAACTTCTGGCACTTTATTGTGACTATTTCTTGAAATAAAACATTATTTTATTCAACAGTCAATTTTATTATTTTCTGGAGGAGGGGAGATTAGTTTGTTAAGGGGGTTCGCTGTCACTTGGAAACTTTAACCCCCTGTTAAAGTTTCCAAGTGGAAAGTTTGAGAAACCCTGACAACAAGCATGTAATAATATTGGATTACGTGTAGATAAATTTAATCCTGATTATCATATTTGATTCCTTAATTTATTTGTCATAGAAATGCCCTTGAAGGTAATGATACAGCAAAATTAAATTGTCCACATGACGGGAAATAAGTAACTAATGGAATATCATTATGAGTATATTTATATCTAGTTGCGTTAGAAGGAAAGTCATGTTTCTCGAATGTATCTATATAACTATATATTAATACGTAAAGCAAAAACTTGTGAAGCCGCGGACGGATTAGTCCAACTTTGTACGGTTATAGTGGCCGTAGTGAAGGAGTGCGGATGTTAATATTTTTTTCAAATAATGCTTAAAACATACATAAAATCAACTAAAAACACATTACACACAATACCGTGCATTTGTCACAAACACATAAATAATCAACGAAATAGAATATTCAATATCTTACTATAAAAACACAAATTGTCAGATGTCTTTATCAATACCAGGTATTGCTTTTAAATGCAGCTTAGACAATTAAACTTCTTTTTACCTTTAACGGGTGTGTTCAAAATAACTTGATAATTATTACAATTAATTTGAATTTGAGAAATATTCGTGTTACTTTGTACAATAAGAAGTTTAGTTTTTTAATTTAAATTATGGTCGAATTTCGACCGTTGCGACGGGTGACTAGTGTATGTAAGTATGAAGGTCAGCAACAGTCATATATGAGCAGTGATAGCCTAATGGTTTGTAACTTGCCCTCTCGATCGGGAGGTCCGAGGTTCAAATACCAGGCATGCACCACCGATTTTTCTAAAAAATATGTGCGTATTAGAAATTAATTGTCACTGCTTTACTGTGAAGGGAAACATCGTGAGGAAACCTACACGCCCGAGAGTTCGTTAAAAAAAGTTCTCAGAGATGTGTGAAGTATACTAATTCGCGCTTGGCCAGCGCGGTAGACTATGGCCTAAACTCTCTCATTCTGAGAGAAGACCTGTGCCCAGCAGTGGGACAATAAAGGGTCGCTGCATATAAATGGCTTGACGGATTGACATATGACATATCATTAGAATTGTATTACGAGTACTTTACGTATTTTTATCCGGTTGCATCAGAAGGAAGGTAATGGTTTTCGAATGTATGTATGTGTAAATTTCTTTGGCATGCGCTACAAGCCAGATGGCTTAGCGGAGTGTGATATATGGACATATTACAAATGTTTGAGGTTGTGGAGTAAAATAAGCTATAGAATAAAAAACGGTGCATTAAAACAGGGAAAGGAGGGGGGGGGGTCTTTTTGTTATCATGATATTGTAACTATTTTGTAGATAATCATTAGTGTTAAATTTAACGCATAATTTGTAAAAACAATCGCCTTTACCTTTTTGAAGTCTGTTAAAACTGAAGGCGATGCATTTTTTAAAGCTGTCGGGTTTCTTGGTATATTGGTAGATAGATTATTATAGATTAGATTATTAGATAAAGTTTAATAAAAGCCTTTTATTAAACTTTATCTTTTTAATTTAACTTTATTTAACCAATTTCTGTAAAGTTGCATATAGTAAATTATTTTTTGAAAAATAACGTCATAAAGAAGTTTCACTTCTTACGAGTGTACGCTAGTACACGCACACATTTTTTTAACTATTTTGCTTGTTATGTTTATCTTATTTATCTTATAAATGTATAATTTGTGAAAAAGTATGTGTGTTCGTTACATGTATACGCAAAAGCAACCGGTCGGATATCACAAATAACACACATAGTTCATATCCTAGATTAACACAAAAGATATATCATGGCAAACGTGACCGAGCCGGGCAAAGCTAGAATAACCTTGTAAATTTATATATTTGTACGAGCAGTATTGAGAAACTACTGACAGATTGTGTTTTCAGACCCTCCGATGTATCAATTTGAGATATTAATATCACAATCGACGATGTCTGATGGCATCAATACCACAAAATTTAGAACAAGTACATATTTTAATGGCAATAAAATTATTCGTGTTTATGAGTAGTGTTGATCAACTATTGATAGACAGAAGCGAGGCTCTTCGAATTATTAATTTTAGATATAAATATCGATATCTGATAATATTAATAACACCAAATGTAGAACAGTATTGATGACCTACAATAATATTGATTGAATATGACCTCGATTATTTTATTGTATAAGATTGAAGTCCATCGTGCTGTCACCGCGCTGTCTATCTGTACCCTTAGCAGGAGTAAATAATTAAATAAATAAAAATTAGGCCATTTGACAATGCGAAAAATTAAGTGTCAATAACTGTTATCAGTATATATTATGAGTTTAAGAATGGTTATTTATTAAAATAAGTTGAATATAATAATTAAATTTATTTAAAAATCCTTAAATAAAAATGAATTTTTTTAAACGTTTGTCACGTGACACAAAATGCTCCTGATTTGGCGGGTTTATGATGACGTCACTTGCTTGTAAACTTTAGTTTTTTGTTTTCAACAAATGTATGTGGATGACATGAGCCACAGATGACAATACAGGCAAGTGACGTCACCAACCCGCCATATGTCAAAGTAGCGTTTTTGCGCGCTATTTAAATATTGAATTTTTAATTTGATATTTTTCAGCAAATATGTACCAAAATTTAAAAAAAAAACAACTTTTACTGGGTTCCTTAACCTCTGCCAGATAATATAAAATGGATTTTAAAAACCTGTCAAATAGCCCATTAAGTAATCATACATTGTATTAAAGGGTCTTAGGTAAAAACAGAGGACAAAGCAAATCAGGCAGTTATATCCAAGTGTACCTGGTGAGAGCCTGGCGCCTGTGATAGGTCTCAAAGGAACCTGAGTTACAGGTCGCCAGCACCCTCTCCCGGACGGCTTCTGGAACTATGCCTATGTTTGTTTACATTTTATTATATACGTAAATACTAGGACGGCGAGATTAGTGTAAAGACGTGGGTGTATGTTTGTGTGTAAATGTGTGAGTAAGAGATGTGTAGGTATGTAAGTGTGGGTGTGGATGAAGTGTTTGGGAATATGACACTAAACAGGAGTTTCAAATATTTCCTTAAAACGTTTATTGATTACGTCTTCGCCTATTACCACAAAGTGCATCGTTGAAGATTGAAGTCCATCGTGCGGTTAGCGCTCAGTCAATTTGTATTTAACGAGTTTGTTAGGTTTCCTAAAACATTCATTACATGCTTTCTACACTCATAGCCTCACACTAGGATTTTCTCCTGTGTCGTGGATAACATGGATAAGACGAATACACAAACACGCAGACATGAATCTAATCATATTCTATCAATCTAACTCATCATTCAGATACTTGTCTGGCCGGGAATAGAACCCGGAACCCGTTGCTCGTCAGACCGGTATGGTAACCGCTGCGCCACGAGGGTCGTTCATTTACGTTTTCGTCTATTCTTTAAAGTAAATTGCAAGTTATGATCGCAAACGGTTACATTTCAGTTTAAGTACAACGTATGAGCGAAAACATGAACAATTATTGTTTTGAGGAAACGTGCAGTCAAACGAGTATTGAAACTAATGGTTGAAATTTGCCCTTTCGATCGAGGACCGAGGTTCAAATCGCACAATTGTTTTTTCTAAAATTACGTGGGTATTATAAATAAATTATCACTGCTTTACTGTAAAGGAAAAAACGTGAGGAAACCTACACACCTGAGGCCCGTTTGAAAAAAGAGTTCGCAAAGGTGTGTGAATTTGGCACTTGGCCAACGCAGTGGGCTATGACCTAAATACTCGGGCCTTTTCATTCTAAGAAAAGCCCCGTGCCCAGCAGTGGGACCATAATGGGTTGACGACAAGAAACGTAAACTTGCCCCAAGAGTAGGTACTATGTAATAGTAACTCACAGCAGTTTATGGGTATCGATAACCAATTCCTTGGGAGCAGGGTTCTATCTGATGTCGATGACAGATGAGTTGTCTATCCTGAAGACCAACCCGAGGGCAACAAAACATTAGTTTTACGTGACAATAAGCGACTTTTAACAAAGATCATGGCCATCTTCTGCCTAGCTCTTCAGGGTATCCCAAATATATTAAAGACTACCTGAAACCCGCAGCTTCGCCCGCGTTAACAAATCGATTGCCCTGTGGGAATAATATATTTTCCCACAATAAAAGTAGCTTACATGTTAATCCCGAGTGTCAGCTAACCCCCACCTAAATTTTATGAAAAGCGCTCCAGCCGTTTACATGTGAAGAAGTAACAAACATACACACTCACAAATGTCGCCTTTATAATATTAGTATGAAGTATGATAATACTCCACTTACCGCGGAGGGTATAGAGTGCTCCGCCCTCCTAACTATCTCCCCGCATATAAACCATATCATATAATAAATAGCAATATGGCGACGTGAAAGAGGAACAAACAAACACACTTTCACATTTATAATACTAAGAATAGTAAGTATAGTATAGTATAGTAAAGTATGGAGTATGGACAGTATGGATAATACAAAATAACAAAAAAAGATAAACCCGCTTTCTTGCCGGTTCTTCGAAGTCGTGTTCCGATACGGTGGTAGTGTAAGAAAAAAAATGTGTAACTGACAATTTCTAAGTGCCCCCTTAGGCCTATACAAAAAAAAAGACATTTCATTTCATTTTATTGCCATATATCCTCGTTAGTTGATATACTTAAATCAATTTATAGTAAAATTCCTGTTTTAAGGCTAAGGTTATCTAATTATTATATTATCTATAACGATTCTACCCAAATATGTGCTATCGATATATAGGTAATACTGATTTTATCAAAACTACAATCTTATCGACATTCACATTACTGTTACGCAACAGTTTCAAGCGTGTGGTTTAAGGGTAGTAGCAATACTTTGTGGTATTCAGCGTGGCGTGGCGTTCAGGGTACAGCCAGGATAGACCGTGATTTAACAGCATTCTTGTATAATGTATATAACGAAGTATATAAGGAAGGCCAGGAGTGTTCATTACTGTCAGTCCTTGAAGATTTAAAGTTTAAAGATTTAAAGTAAAAAAACGCAGGCGATATTTTTCTTCGATTTATTCACAGTTGAGGAGGTCCGATCGCTTCGACGGTTAAACAAAAATCTTTTTCTACCGGCAGGCACTCGCCTTTTTGTAATAAAGTTTGGTGAGGTGACAATAATAAATTTATGGAGGGTAAACTAAAATAACATGTTTAGAAATCACTAAATATTGCTATTTAATAAACAAACAATTTTCGATCTTCAAAGTAACTAAAATAATTATTTTCGTCAATGTGTTTTTCATAATTACGCGGTGTCCCGCCGACATATACCTATATTAATACGTGAAGCCGTCATGTACTACTGGACCTTACTTTTCTATATAAATTACTTAGAAATCAAATAGATTGCCCTGACCTTTTAAATAAAATTAAATTCAATGTCCCTCGGAAAAGCCATAAAAAATGCTTAAAACCTCTCTGTGTTCCTTTTCGTAGAACTGTGTTAGGGGCGAACTCCACAATTCCTCGCTTATGTAAACTGCTGAACGCATGCCATGGGTCTCTAGACTTAAATCACCTCACTTTGTATAGTTTAAAAAAATCAATTTCTTCTGAACAACACACATAAACAAAAATCTTGATTAATTTTGATCTTACTTTTTATCTACTATTGTTTGTGCATGCGGTGTTTGCCTTAATAGGTTATATACTTAGTTTTTAAATAGGTTAAGTCGAATTTGTAAAATTAGTATTGTAACCACTGGCATACCTTTTTTAATAAATAAATAAATAAATAAATAAATAAAGCAAAAACTTGTGATTCGTTTTTAAGATACTTGTCGCAGAAGGTAGCACGATTATGTTGATGTAGAGAAGGATTGCGCAATGTTAATATTTTTTTCAAATAATGCATAAAACATACATAAAATCAACTGAAAACATATTACATACACTACTTTGCATTCGACACAAACACATACATAAATAAATGAAATAGAATATGCAATGTTACTATGAAAACACATAACGTCTAAAATGGCCGATGTCTTTGTTAAAATACCCGCTATCGCTTTTATATGCTTAGCTAAATAAACCTCTTTTTATCTTTAACGGGTGCGTTCAAATAACTTGAAAATTATTTGAATTTGAGAAATATTCGTGCTACTTTGGTCAATATGAAGTTCAGTTTTTATTTGAATTACGGTCGAAATTTGACCGTTGCGACAGGTGATTAGTATAAAAGAAACTTCCATACCAAGATATTATCAAATATAAAAACTTATAAAACTTCTTTACAAAAAATAATAATAATATTGATTTTATTATGTTTACCAAAAATAATAATAACAATTTTCATAGCGCCTCTATCAAAGTCGTCGGATTTTTGACTACTATTTGATTAACTCCTTAATTTTTTATTTCATTTTCTTTTTTTAAGTTTAATACTTCAACGGATCTGCGACATGACCTTGGTCGTACAGTCCGCCTTAGGACCATCCATTCACGATCGAACTCGTCACATACGACCGTAGTTTGTGTGACATTCCGTGCGACCGTCGTAACGTGAATGCCCACCTTTACGTATTTTTCATATGGCTTATCATTATTTCTATCAATATTTCTACTTACCGTGCATGGGTCCAAAAAGAATGCTAGTGACAATCAATGAGAAAATAAAGCGGGTTCGTCTAGAGTTAGCCCCTTTCTTAAATACGACTCCGACTGTCTCTTTTATGTTGGTTAGGTCGAAGAACATGCGGCATAGATGGCCAATCCCCTTGCTAGTATTCTGAAAATATAAGAAAAATGTTTATGTACTACTCTACTGTTAATCTACTTGTGTATTTAACCAGGTGGTAGAACCAGTATAGTTCACCGCCACACTTATTTCAAGTGTGAAACAGTTCTTGCGTTTCGATGGAAAGGTGTGGTTGCCACACTTTCATATGAGGCGCCCATCTTAGTCCTCGGGAATAGCAACGCATTTGTTATTAACTTCAGAACAAATGTTCTATATGAAGTTACTTAGTCCATGGGCGCCAGTGATCACTTACCATCAGGTGGTCTGCATGCTCCTTTGCTACTTTATTCTTATAAAAAACCCCGCAGGTCTTTACAGTTTGTAATATTTATATTCTATTCTATTTTACAATGTATGATAAGACAGACGTCATATACCACTAAGGAATTTTCGTGGATTCCTACGTGGATTTCTAATACCTGCAAAGATTTCTAATTTAACTTTTAAGGATAGCGATACTCTAGGGGTTAAACAGATGTTTGTGTAATGTTCTTACCGTCTGAGCTTGTGTTGATCATACTAGCACAGTATTAATATTATACAGTAGTCTAACTCTGCCGTGTCCTTGAATTTTATACCTACAGACGCGCTGAACGAGAGTGCGCGTCAGGGCTACCCGCCTAAAGTATTTTAATACATCTGTATACTTGACTTTCTTTCTTACTTATTATGTATTTTATTCAGTAGATTAAGGTAAAAAACAACGCTGTATTTTAATATTTAAGAGACTTAATAATAAATCGTACACAAATAATAGTTATAAATTTCACACTGAATAATATTTTACCAACCAAAATAAAAATTATTAACACTGGACGTGTTTTATGCACAATTAAAGCAATCAAAAACAGCCTAATATAGTTTACAACTGCTCTTGGCTACATTATTATTTGAATAAAAAGATCCACTGCTTAAAAAACGTCACATCGCCCGCTCGCCACTACGGCACAATCGCTAGCTGTTGGGTACCGAGTGCATACCGAAATCGTGGCGCGATAGGTACAACTTGCGTTTCGTGCGTTTGTAAGAAGTTAGAATACTGTAGATACTAGTACTGTGATACTAGTGATAGAGGGTAATAAAGATAAGCAATATCGAGTCTGTTTTGATACTTATCAAAGAAATTAAAACACAATTTATTTACACTTCGATTCTAGTATAAGTTATAGAGATTCTGTATATCGGAGCTGTTAATATCACAAGGAAACTTGATATAGTCTTACGACTCAAATCTTTTATCGTGATCTTGAATATTGTACAGGAGTACAAAGGAATTAGCTAAATCCTGATATTCCTACTCGATCCTTTTGTAAGCGATAATCTATTCAATCCTGCATAACATCGCAGATAGCAAACCATAACTGATATAGTTTATTGTCAGCAATCCTTATCCTATCGATTCGTATAGGAAGAAACATGATAAAATGTTAATAATTGTAGGCGATATTAAGAATTGCAGCCACAGCTTTCGTACAAAGAAATGCTCACGACTTAGAATACAAATATACCCTAGTGCGCTGTCAGAAAGAATTTTGCAAATCATTGCCGCACTTTTTGATTCTTAAATTTAAACGACTCTATGATTTGATCTTACTGCGTCGAATTCGAAACTATTTGCGTGACTTACCTATTGTAATCTTCGATTTCACACGTGTTTTTTATCAAATCTGCTTCTACGCTTAGTTTATTGAAGCATATAAAATACTATTGTGATCATAAATTCTAAAAACACAATGGGCTGATAGTAAAATAATCCTCGGAAATATTCATATCATTATTACTCGGCAAAAAATATGAGGCAAAGATAATAAGAGTTTTCAAAATGACCTTTATTTATACGTTTCTAAGGCATCTTTAGGGCACCTAGGAACGTGTGCAAAATATTTAAATTTATCAATAGTCTTAAAATATATTTTTAATGAAGTAGCAAATGATTACGCAATAGATGGTCAATGCACACTGCTGACTATGGAAATCTGTGATCATACAGAACAAAAGTTCTATCTGTAGTAAATCACAGATGCCTTGCTACTCGCGAGGATATAGATGGTCGTCCATATGAAAGATGATTCCTAACCTCAAAATGATACTTTAAAATTCGCCGGTTTAAATCAAGTATATGTTTAAGGATATCTCTTTTTTCAAGAGAAAGTAAAAAATGAAAAAGAAAAATGACTTTGAAAATGGACAGAGGAGTGACATGTTACAAGAATATTTTATTATTCTTCTTAGCAAAGCAAATTACCTAAATGGTCAATAATGTCTAATATGTCAAGAAAATTATGTAGATGCAGCAAACATAAAGAGTAGGTATATAGAATGCTTAACGTTGTTATTATGTGAGAAATTGATGTGATAGTGGATCTTCCAGCATGTAACTACGAAAAGAGATCTTTAATAACTTATATAGTCATAGAATCCTTAATGGTTCCACCAATCCATAGGAAGAAACAAACATTTCAAACCTAAGAGCAACAGATTAAAAGGAGCTTTGACCTTGCTTGAACTTACCTTAGTTAAGATTCTTATCCTTGCTATTTTTATCTCATGAAAATATCATAAAATTATTTTATTGAGGTAGCATAATGAAGTAAACGAACAGTTGTCATTGACATCCATATTTATAGAAAACAGGGGTTCTATTTGAAGTCATGTATGCCAACTTTGTGACTTTGTAATTATAAATACAAGGAACAAAAATATAATCTTTTCGCACGTGTTACTCGTCTTCACAAAATTAATAATTCTTTTATGGGTCAATATATACGTTTTTAAAACAAACTGCCGATTGAAATCAGAAATTTGTCAATCAATAACGTCAAAGCATTTATTAAGATCAAGCTTAACGAAAAGCATATTACAAAATTTCTGATTATACAAATGATTAAACAGCGTTGGACTGAACTATACGTAATTAATAAAATGTCAAAGTGTAGCGTATCCTGACTGACATGCTTCTTGTTAAGCTAAATGTAAAGCAAGATACTGGGGCTAACTTTTATTACCCATGTTAAAACAAAATGGCAAAAAAAAGATATAGGTACAAAGAAAAAAGACAAACCCATTGAGTTTTTTGCCGGAACTTCTCAGTTGAGGTCGTGTTCCGATCCGGTGGTAGTGTAAGAAAATATGAAACTGACAATTGTAAGTGCCCCCGTAGGTCTATGCAAAATAAAGACATTTCATTTCAGTCATTCACAGATGCTTTGCTACTTCCGATTATTAAGGTCACCCCACATGAGAGTGAAAGAGCAATCCCACCTTTCCGCTGAAACGCAATAACTGTTTCCGCTCAAAATAGGAGTAGCGACGGTACCTGCCCTTAATTTCTTACCTTGATACCTTTTACACATTACATGACCATTTAAAAATAAGTACAAGAGTTAATAAGGAATGTTAATATTATAAAGCGTAGATTTAAGGTGCAACTTTTAAATACATCCCCATAAAGTGGCCATCTGGCGTAAAACTGGAAGAGGGAAGAAAAAGTGCGGTACTCAAGACACAAGACGGTGGAGAGACTTTGTATCGGCGACACTCTCATTTATCAAACTGCTCCTCTTAACTACTGCACTATATCAGTCTGTTGCAAGATAGTCTTAATAAATTAGTAATATAGAATAGTTTTATTTCTTTGGATGATATTTTTTTTTACAGCATAAAATGTGAAAATACCATGACCATAGAAGAAATGAAATTTACCTGCAAAATGTCTGTTACATTTTTTTCTTACACTACCATTTGCACACTGCCTCAACTGAAAAGATCTGGCAAGAAACTCAGCAGGTCTTCTTTGTTTGTTTATATATATTAACAATCGTGTTATCACTACATAGTATAAAAACAAAGTCGCTTCTCGCTGTCTGTCCCTATGTATGCTTAGATCTTTAAAACTAAGCTATGGATTTTAATGCAGTTTTTTAAAGGTAAAAACCTTAAAGTGTATAATACTATTTAACCTTAATTTATTATAGTAGAGAAACACTGATAATTTTAGATTTTTGTACTTTTAGGCCGTACGAAGTTTGCCAGATCAACTAGTTTAGTTATAAAATGCTTCTAAAGGGAAATGTAATGATTTATTAAGACAAAGAAAAAATAATGATAGCTTTTTACCATTGTTTTACACGAATGATACACTAAATGCCTATTTTCAAAAATTAAACAGACTATCAAGTAAATAAAATAAAACATTGCTTACCTTCAATTGTTCCACAGTTTTTTTCGGGTCCTTCAAAAAGAGGGTGTTGTAAAAAATGTTCAACATGGTGAGCGCACCCGCTGTCCCATAACCACCGTAATATCCCCCTCTTTTTATCAAAATACCACTGAATCCCATTCCTATAGGAAATCCTACAGTTAAACTGAAATTGATGAGACCCATTCGGAAGGTCCGATTCTTATCCGTCGTAATAGCGCTGATGTAAGCGAACAAGGTCAAGAAACAAATACACCAGTGGCCACACAATCCTTCGATGATCGCTTCACCGAACACTAGATACTCCAGTCTTAGTTGACTAAAGAAGTACGTATTAAGAGCACCATTTATGCAAAGTAGTAACTGACCAGTCAATGCTAGGAGTATAAAGATTTTTCTGTATCCAGTTTTATCTGACCATGATCCCACGAAGAGTGCTAAGATGCAAGGCACCGTTGCTGCAATGTACGTCTTCCAAGCCATTGCTTTAGTTATGAGTAACTGTACTTCTCTTTCATACTCACTTTGTCCTCCTATGGATTGTAATCTTAAAGAATTACAAATTTCATCGGTGAAATTTAGGTTAACGCGACACGCTTTTTCTAAACTTAAATTCTGAGATGTGAGAATCGTAACAATACCCGACATAACATAAAAAAACATCGTCGGCTCTACTGTCACATTCTTCAACATGTGAGTAAATGATTGTGCGAAAGTTCTCTTCTTCCTCGATTCTTGTCTCTCTGGTGCTTCATTTAAAGGGTCTGTTTCGGTGAATTGTGGCAGCATTTCTCCGTTTTCTTTATTTTTTGTGGCCGCCATTGTATTTTTGTTTTATTTTTCTTCTTCCATTTACTACCCTTTTTTACAACAGACGTTGTTGTTGTGATCGCTCCACGGATATCATTGTACGTTAGCGATAGATATACTAAACTTCTGTTATGACTGTATTTTGTATGATTAAGCTGACAACAATTATTATGTTTATCGCCTCGTGCTCTTTTATCGTTACCACAATCAATGGTTCTGTACATTATCTTGGAGATTTAGTAATGTTAGGATTAGCCTTCATTTGCCTTCTAAATTTTGTGCGTTTTATTATTATATTGTACGTGGTGCGTAATATGATAAATATTTCGATTTATTGAGTGGTAATGGTTATTCGACAATTTTGTATATCGCATTGCGTGGAGTTCTATTGGTATGTACATTAAGTTCAATTTATTTACAAAATTGTAAAGAAGTAATGCTTAAAATTTTTAAGTACTAAGTTAATCCTGTGGCTTGATCCGCTTCGGTCATATCTACCACGGTAATATATCCTTTTTTTTGTCGAGGGGAAACCTTCAAAAGATACTCGACGCCGTAGGAGCGACGCAGGGTTATGTGGAATTCTTACCGCACTAATACCCAACCAGTGGCTGTTCTTGGAGTTACAAAGAGGACTCCGGGATCTTTAAAGGAATGCAACCGGAGTTCTCTGAGCGCGTTGGCCCATCGGGCTTCTCCTAGGAGAGCGGCTGAGCTCACGATATAAGACCACGTATGACGCCGTCCTTCTCAGAACTTGGCAGGATGGTTCGAGATCCCACTCTTGGCGCCCGCAGCCAGGAAGACCTCTTTTAGTCGCCTCTTACGACAGGAAGGGAATACCGTAGCCCTATTCTTATCCCGGAACTACAGGGACAGACGATAATATATTCTGTGTGTAAATCTAAGGCATTAACGATGTGTGTATACACTAATTTAGCGAAATCCAACCGTAGTTATTATGACAAAGAGTAACAAACACACAGACATCCTCACAAACATATGCATTTATAATATTTGTCTTTTGAAAGTTACGCACTTAATACTTATCACTAAAGGACGTAGGCTAATATTTCTTATTATAATATCAAGTATCTAGTGTTTCTTATATAATTCTAGGTATAAATGTACAACATACTTCTGCGATTACTAATTCTATTATTTTGTTGATGATATTATCAGAATAGGCATGAGTATCCTTATAAAATATTGCTTTTAATGATGATTTTTCAAAACAAATTTTATCGTTAATGCAAGAAAGGTGAAAAGTAACCTAAATTTGAATATGGTAAGATTTATGTCAACATAGCTTAGGATTAGTTTTTTAAGTGAAGAGGCGCGTTGCACAATTTTTGGTAAAGGGAGAACTTACGGGTTGGCGCCACCGACATGCTGTTACGTTGACATAAGTATGCGTCTGACTGTGGATTTTCAAAAAGATGTAGAGAATATATATAAATTTACTATAAATTTACTTACTTACCAAACCATATGCAGCAATCAATGTTCTTAATTAAAGTGTATAAATTAATAAGTAATAAATTAACTGTATAAAAAAAAAACTATATTATTATTGCTTGGAGAGACGGTAGATGTGAAAACTAGGTT
Organism: Spicauda simplicius; assembly: GCA_949699795.1. Taxonomy (NCBI): domain Eukaryota; kingdom Metazoa; phylum Arthropoda; class Insecta; order Lepidoptera; family Hesperiidae; genus Spicauda; species Spicauda simplicius. The sequence continues at coordinate 19,312,758 of OX453059.1, forward strand.
GATGTAGACTATTTCAATTTACAAATTAAAATCGAAACTGAAAATTACAAGTTTTAGTTATGGAACTAACCAATCCCTATTTTTTTTGCCTTTAAACTCATCCTAGAGTAGAAAACAAATACGTATATTTGTCTTCCTTGTACGTAAAGAACTTTACAATTTAGAGCAAGGAATTAAATAACAGGATTTTAGTAAAAGCACAATACGAAAGTCCTGCAAGAGATCTGATAGATCTCACTATGCAGCGAACGAGTTATGAGAGCAAGCTAGAAACTACACTATTATATTGAAACGCAAGAACTAGTTCACGCTAGAAATAGGCGTTGTGGTCATAGAATCATACGATCTATGATTGTTTATCGTGTTTTTTTATTTTATTATTTCTCTTTAAAACAAACAATTCTGTGTACATTATATACAAAATAGATTATTAAAAATAAATGATTATTTTTCCATATTAAATCTAAAAGAAAAATACAAATTATAAATAAAACAAAGAGTCCATACAGCTGCCTCTTGGGAGAGTCCCAAGAATGCTTGCGGCTTGCTCGTTGTATCGCCAAACTGATGCGTTGGCCAAAATACGCACCAGCCCTTGGGTCGCCTGAAACGTCAACCAGGCGCTAAGACAACTCATAGACAAATCGTCGCGCTTCTGGGTCTCAAGAACCTAGTGTCTCTACCGCAATATACGTTCTATCATTTTGCAAAGCGAAATTTATGCAATGGTGGTCTGTCTACATGTTGCGGAAACTATGAATATGAAATTCCAGGATAGGAAGTTAAAACAACTCTCTCTTTTTCTTTCTACTCTTCTTCCTATACCAGTAGTTACACCACTTTCTTATTTCTTCACCAATAAGTTTTTTTTTGATTTTCCCGTGTCGTGGTTGCCACAGACACACAACAGGTGTGTAAAGTATAAATTCATCCCTTAGGTATCTGGTGAAAGATCTAATTTGGAATCCACTGCATATCATACCTGTAAATATTATTATTTAACATTCATATATTTAAATGAATAAATCTGCAGACTACAAAACAACAATATATATTATTGAAATGATATCTGTTTTTTGTTAGTCATGATGATAATCATCGTATTGTTTCATCAATGATTATCATTAATTACCTACTTATAATCCAAAGATAACGTTTATAAGCCGTATGCCACTTTATTTTTTCTTTTTATCTGACTGAAGTAGTCTCTGACAGTCATTCTTGCCATCAGGTGGACTGCTTACTCGTTTGCTACTTCAATCAGATAAAAAAATATATATATTTTAGAGGGCTCCGGTATGATGTTTTTTAATATGATACGAAACCCTACACGCGCGAGGCTGTGCATTTGGCCAGTTTACGTCTCATGCCTATAAATTCAATATAGGTGGAAATAATTTCAAGGCTGGATCTCCGTATACTTAGTTTTTTTGCGAGATGACCCCAGGGTGACATATCAGGCGCAGTGACTATAGAGAGACCTCCATTAAGGGAAGCCTATGTCCAGCAGTGAACCTTTAAGCCTGATGGATGGAATTACCGTCATCATGGAATAGGTGTTGTCATTCCATCTTCGTACTTAGCTTTAGTCGATCTGGGACATATCCTATTTGAAGATAAAGTTGACGGTCCACAGCGACTTACTGTTAAATAGACTGCGTGCTCGTTTGCAAGTTTGCTAGTTTTTTGTAGACGGTAGAACCAGTGTAGTTCGAGCGGGAAAGTACCTATTTTTAGCGTGGAGCATTCTTTGCGTTTCGATGGGAGAGTGTGGTTGCCGGCATACCTGAGGCGATCCATATGAGGCGACCGTCATAGTCCTGGGGAGTAGCGACGCATCTGTGATTGACTTCAGATAAAACCAATGTTCTATATGAAGTTGCTTACAGATGTCCATGGGCGGCAGTCACCACTTACCGTCAGGTGGACTGCATGCTCGTTTGCAACTACAGTCATTTAAAAAAAACATTATAACACAACACTGGACTGCATTTTAATGTTCTCGATTTCGATAATTTCCTTTGATTATTATCGCTCATATCAATCGGAAATTAAATGTAAGTACCGAGATTTAAATGTGTATCTGTATTAACCACAGCGTTTATACAACATTAATAGAAGACTTTACTATCAAGAGTTTTAATCTAAAAAGCCTTAGAATCGATTGGATAATCAGTTATTTCGATACTATCAAATTTGCTTCAAGGTAATAAATATTTTTTATAATTCCATATTATAAAAAGTACTAGCTGCCCCGACAAACATTGTTTTGCCATATAAAAAATTTTAAAAAATGTTTAGGGTGGACAACCCTTAAGGGGTATGAAAAATAGATGTTGGCCGATTCTCAGACCTACTGAATAAGCATATAAAATTTGGTAAAAATCGGTCAAGTCGTTTCGGAGGAGTATGGCAACAAAACCTGTGACACGAGAATTTTATATATTAGATTACTAGCAAATGACCTGTAGCACCTAATGGAAAGTGACCTCTGCTACTCAAAGACATCTGTAATCAACCTGATTAAGATCTGAGACGTGCCTGACATTGGACATAAATGCATTGCTACCCTTGAGGGCAGTGATAGCCTAATTTGTTCAAACTCAGGCACGCACCACTGATTTTTCTAAAATTATGTGCGTATTAGAAATTAATTATCACTGCTTTTCGGTGAGGAAAACATAGTGAGGAAATCTACACACTCGAGAGTTCTAAAAACAAAAGTTCTCGGAGGTGTGTGAATTCAACCAATTCGGACTAGGCCAGCGCGGTGGACTATAGCCTATAACCCTCTCATTCTGAGAGAAGACTTGTGCCCAGTAGTGAGACTAATGTGTTGACGAGACCTTAAGCTGAACCGCTTGGTAAATGTATGTCTCCCTTACCATACACTTCAAACCATAATACAGCAATACTTGACACTGCTGTTATTAGGCAGAACAGAACAGAAGATGTGGTGGTGATGCTTCCGAGTAGAAGCACAAGGAGTTTTACTTCCTTTATTGCACTTCTATAAAATAAAAGTTACAATAGGGCAAACTTAATGCCTGATGGCATTCTCTGCTCGTCAACCCTGGGTGGCTGGAAAATTTGCGGCAGGTGGAAATTTAAGAAAAAAAAAAAACAAAAAAAATCTTTAAATACATACATACATAAATAAATATATAAATATATGTATTTATATATACCGATACAATCGACAATATTGGTGCGATACTTTAGATTGATAGTATAGATACGTTTGTACGGATATTATCGATATCATAGATTCTATGAATTTATATTCGAGTCTTGTTGTGTCGCTCGACTATCAATAATCCATCAATATTCTATCAAGCGGTCTCACTAATAAAAATGTTATAACAGTGCTTGACAAGAGGTTTAAACTAGGCCTCTCTATATGAGGGAAGCAGGGGGCTTTAAATCCATGGCACTAATTTATTTTAACACGCTTTTATTAATCGTAGTGTGTGAATTAGCTACCAAACGCTTTAGCGGCTAAGGAGACTATGGTGCTATTCCAAGCTATTTTAAACTATTTCAAGGATGGGTGAAGTCCATCAATTAGCACTTGACCGGCTTGACAACTCTGAGAGGAGACCCGTGGCCAGCAGTGGGACAATAATGGGTCGACGACAATAAATGTTAATCCGATACAAATCCTTCCGAATAGGGCTTTTCTGTTAGTACTCGTATTTTTTCAGCGAAGGGAAAGAGAGCCCTCTTGTAGCTCGATATAATTGTATTGCTAAGGCCTACCGCGTACATAACTTTGTTGTATCGATCAAATGGTATAGTTAAGTTGTGTGTGGATGTAAAGTTTCATGACGATTAAACAGTTTAGTCGATGTTAATGCGCATACTTTCAATCCAGTGGCATTGCGTAGGGGCAGGGGGAGGAGGGACTACTCCAGGCAGCATGTTTTGGGAGCGGCAAACTATTATGGGCGGTACGATATTATTGTGTTTCTTATGAATATTTAGATTTGGCGACCTATTTTTTTCCACCGGCAATTTCTTTATCGGATGGTTGATAAATTCTACTTTCACCCTCCGTTACATGAACCAACGCTATGCCACTGATTCATTCCAGTCATTGTCGATTTATGTACTAGATTTTTAGTTTTGCCTATTGATTAGCCGTCCCTGAGTGCAGATTGGTTAGTCGAGGCAATAAATCATCTATTACTGGTTAATCAACTATTTATTAAAATGAATTTGATGTATTTCTTTCGATTTGTAGTTAAGCATCTAAAACCCTATCCATTTACTTACTATACCTACCCTATCTATTTACTTTAAATATGGTTTTATATTTTAATTTTTTACTTTCCATACCTACTTCTAAATTCAAAGATTCATTGGCGAGTTCTTCGATACGTACACGGGCGACGGTGACTACTTTTCATCTGCCTTATCGTCAGGTACAAATATAAAAAAAAAATAGTATTTCGACTAAAAGTTTGAGTTGAAAAAGTAAAATAAATTACACTAATAATTGTTTCTTAGTTTAGATATAATCGTTTTTTGGTTAAAAATTAAATGTATTGTACCATAACATACTAACAGATCAGCTAATTTAAAGGATGTGAGTTTTATAAATAGTTTTATGGGTCAGGTGTAAGATCACACTTTCTGAGATACAGCAAGATTGCTTTCCGGCGTCGATATGCGCAAGGCCTTAGTGCGTATGTCAGCCATTATGATTTTTGCCAATTAGCGCTGTTTTATAAGGGTGTGCTCGTTATCAACTCTCGATAATAAGTAATCATTGGAGCGTGTTCGACGGATTTTTGTTGGGAATTTTAATTTCGTTAATTAGAAAGTCACTTTACTGTTATTTTTGAATTGAAACTTCTTGTCGTCATTTGAAGCTGGATGAAACAAAGCGAAAGCAATTTTCGACGCTAAAACTAGATGGCGCTGGACCCCCTTCTGAATCACGCTAACGATTTTACCTTTTAGCTTTTATGTGTTCAAGTTTGGTATACGCGAAACTAAGATGTCGGAATATGCACTGAAGTGATGACTTAAACGATTTTTAATAAGCATAAAAACATGAATACCATTATACGTAAACATATTTTATTTTTATTAAGATTTTTACATTATGTGAATCGCAAACACACTTTTATTAAAGTGCAGGTAGTACATAAACATGCAGTGTGGTCGATGGTAAGCCACCCTGGGCTTCTGGGGTTGCGGTCGGCTAGAGTTGGGAGCTTGAACCTTTCAGCCAAGCGACCACGGGAAGGACGGCGACATGTGTGGTCGCATGCCGCTGTAAAGAACTTAAGGTGCGGCGAGTGTATTTGCTCACAAGGGAAGAGTCCGAAAGAGGCATGGCGCTCGAAGGACTCCGGTTGTGTTCCTTTGGAGATCCCAGAGTCCTCCACGCAGCGCTGACGATAGCTTGCTTTTTTTCAGTAGGTCTGAGAATCGGCCAACATCTATTTTTCATACCCCTTAAGGGTTGTCCACCCTTAACATTTTTTATATGGCAATACAACGTTTGTCGGGACAGCTAGTTTTAATACAAATATAACTATATAGTCACTAAAAAGCCGGAAATAAAAACTTTTTGACAAAAAATATCTACCGACTTCCATTTCCTATTTCGCTGGACAAAATTATGTCCTTTAAGAGCGTCAACTTCAGAACTATGTACTAAGTACTGAGTATGTTCTAAACCAAAATATATTTAAATTATTTTTTACTTTTTTGTGACATGGAAGTCGGTAGATATTTTATTTTAAGTTTTTATAAATTGACAGCTATTGAATTTGTCTTTCTATTTCAAAAATAACTATTACATTTAATGTTGGTACTCGTATATAATGATTTTAATATAAGTAACAAAATTTTAACGAAAACAAAAATAGTACTTTATAAATTATATTAGTATTCATTATATGTACAGTTTAAAATTATATAACAAAAAACATAAAAAGATAAATTATCTGTAACGATTGTTTTTTTTATTAAATATAGATTTTGGAAAACATTTCGATATCTTATTGATTGTTCACTCAATAAAATATACGTAATACAGTAATATTAAATACTAGTACCTACGCGACTTCGTTCGCGAAGACTATAATGTAATCTATCCAATTATATATTTGAGATCCACTCCTGGACATGTCTCTCTCCCCATGGCATCAGTGTTGGCAACAATAGTGGGTATTGATGCTATCCCGGTAGAAATCCCAAAAATACTTAACAGTCATTGCGCGGAAATCATAGAAATTTACATGTCCTATTATACTGTAAAACATTTTTTGACCAATATCAATAAGTACCGCAGCGTACGCAATTACTGAACTTCTTAAGATTTTCTTTTACATACTTGATTCACGTTACTGAAGTTTTAATAAGATCTCTTCAAGTATTCTAATAATAAACACAGCCTATGTCACTCAGGGATAATGTAACATTCTAACGGCTAAAATGTTTTTTGAAATTGGTTCAGTAATTTTTAAGTTAATTCATAACAACATACTAAAATACAAAGTTTTCCTCTTTATAATACTAGTATAGAAGTATAGATATAGATTATTATATATATTTATAAAGACATAAAGACGAAACAGTTTAGCATCTTTTCGTATTTTATTTCTGTGTACAGGTTAAAAAATATTGAAAGAAAAATGAGTGCGGTCAAATTTCAACTGCTAGGCGAGACTCGTCAACATAACTGTACAATAATTCATTTCAATGTATATTATGTACATACATGTATAAAAGAGATTATATTTTTGTATAGTATTATGTAGCGCACGCATTTTAGTTGCACTTATCTGTTAAATTTGAAAATCTGTTTAACAATAAATACGTCAAAAACAATAATTTGAAGATATACACATTTTAAATAAAATATTGGTTATATGGGTATCTACTTCTGACGTCAAAGCTTGAAAATTAACTTTACTAATACTACGTACATAGTTCGCTGGATCAAGATATAAACTGTGTCCCATTGGTACCCAGATATTAAGATTTAAATGACTATGTGCTTAACTAACATTAGAAACCAACATTAGTTTCAATATTTATTTCACTCCGTACTGCTAACATACTTATGTTCGAATTAATACTATATTTATAATACATTTTTTCTCACTGAACGATAACCTTTAATTAAACGTAAGTCGTACGGTTATCCATAATCTTACTTAGTCTTTAAATCATAACTTATATATGTAAGTCATCTCAATTCCTATTCTGGTTCATAAGCATTTTGAGTAGATTTAACTGCCTCCGATTCTTTCTTTTCTTCTGCTTCCAAAGCATTCTTTCTTGCGTGTCGCAACTCCTTTAAGTGTTGAACGTAAAATGAACTGAAAATAAACAGAACGATGAAATGTCACCTGAAGATACATATTATCATAATCATTATTATTATCAAAATCAATTCTACTTTTAACATAATGTCACCTGAAGATACATATTATTATCATAACCATTATTATTATCAACATCAATTCTACTTTTAACATAATAAATCATGAATAGATTCGGTTTGCACGCTCGTTTCTGCCACGGACGTGCAAGATGTGAAGAAGCTTTCTCCTGAGGTATTCCCGGGGCGGTATGATATGGGGCTCCTCAAAAAAGGTGCGAAAAGATATATCCTTCAAAGCCGGCGATGCGTTGGCTGCACTGGTGTTGCAAATGTCCACAGACGACGGTGACTACTTTACATCAGGTAGCCCGTCTGCCTTATCGTTAGGTTTAAGTATAAAAAAAACGTTGAATTTTTTGAAAACTTGTGACGAAAGCTAAACGCCTCAGATTTTTCCAAAAGGAGTAATCAAGGTCATGGGTGAAAGTTTTCAAGGATATGCCTTAAACCCATATCTGAGACGTGAGCCATACCTAACTGTTAGACAGTTGCTCCTACATACATAATTATATCAAGAAGTCTAGAGTAATGCAGTTCATACGTTTCGTTAATGTGGACGCCAACTAACTTTAAAACGCTTAAAAAAACGCTTTCTACACTCATAGCCCCACAGTAGGATTTTCTCCTGTGTCGTGGGTGCCACGAACACACACAAAGACAAATACACAAACACCCAGACCTAGAACAGAACAGAATCTAAACTCATCATTCAGATACCTGTCCGGCCGGGCATCGAACCCGGGACCCACTGCGTGTCAGACCGGTATGGTAACCGCTCTGCCACACGGGTCGTCGGAAAACAAACCATTTTAGTCCTTATGAGTGGTAACGGTCCTAAAATTAAGGCAGAAACTGTGTTTTATGTGAAATTGGTTGCAATTATCCATAGTCGGTAGTAACCACGTTCTCTTAGGTGGACTACAGGGTCGTTTGCTACTACAATTTTAAAAATATACTTGGAGTAGTTCTCTCATTCTTGAGGGGGTGTCATTATTGATACCGTAACAACTAAGAGGACAGCATACTTGATTGCTACAATTTTTTATGAATAAGGTTAGCCCAACTTCAAATAAAATATACACAATACATTACTGTTAAGAATAAAAAAGAGTTTCTAAGCTTTACATGCTTTTCCTCTACTCAAAGCAGCGGAATTTGTCAGCATTAGTCACTTCAGCGCCACTGGGCGGCTTCTTGTATACTCTATTTTATTAAGTATTTTACTCTGAACCAGGTTGCCCAGGACTGTGTTTCTGTGTCCAGGACGGAGTGAAGCTCATTTGTCATAGGATTTAATTAGAGTGGATTATATGAAGTTTATTTGTCATTGGTCTTAATAAAAGTGGACAGTGAAGTGTGTATACCATTCATGCGAATTTCTTCCGTCATTGAGTCTAAATGCTTAGGAAAAAAACCGAAATACTTTTGTCATTGATCTTAATTTGAAAAGATAAAGTTCAGTTTAATTGCTTTTCGTCTTAGAATTTGTTTGTTATTGGTGTGTTACAAAAAGCGGTACTTTTGTCATTGGTTTAAATTTGAAAATACACAGTGAAGTTCGTTTGTCACTGGTCTCAATTGTATTAGATTTTTTTTTTTTTTTTTATGTTATATATAAAGTACCGAATAAATAATTGGGTACTTCATATTAATTACAATCTAGCCTTATATAAGGCTAGTGAGTAATTCTAATCTAACTTAAACTGCTAAATCATTGTTTATTGAAGGAGGCGTCCATTGACACTGCACTTCTTTGTTCTAATATTAAGGGGTAGACACATTGTTCTTGTGTTCTATGATTTAATTAAGTCACTATTTCACTAACACTACACTATGTTATATCACTAGCTCAAAGGGCTTAGTCCGTTTGAGTCTTCTCACTAGGTCCGTCGTATCGAGGAGCTGGATGGCCTCGATATTAACGTGATGATGAAGTCTTTTTTGATGATCTTCTGCATATTTGTAAATCACTTTTTTGACAAGGTCTACTTGAAGGTCCCGATGTAGATCTTCGTTTCTTACATACCAAGGTGCATTAGCAATACCCCTCAATACTTTATTTTGAAATCTTTGAATGATTTCTACATTACTTTTTTTGGTACAACCCCAGAGTTGAATACCATATGTCCATACTGGCATCAGGACTTGTTTATATAATAATATTTTATTATATGTTGACAGGGAGGAATGATTCCCCAGCAGCCAATGCATAGCTCTGTATTTGAGCTCCAACTCGTCCCGTTTTTTTTTGACGTGAGCTCTCCAGCGCAGCTTCGCGTCAAGAGTCATGCCAAGATACTTGGCTGTGTTTGCGTATGGGATCGGTGTATTGTCTATGTATATAGGTTGGTAATTATTACGCCTATTTGTAAAATCAACATGTACTGATTTGTTTTCGTTGAGCTTCACTCGCCACTTCCTCGTCCAATTGATTACTTTGTTAATAGCCGTTTGACATTTCTGCGCTGCTTCAGCGTGATCATCCCCCACAGCTATGATGGCAGTATCATCAGCAAAAGTTGCAAAGATGTTATTTTCAGTTTCTGGAATATCACAGGTGTATAAGAGGTACAAGACCGGCCCCAATACACTACCTTGTGGCACTCCAGCTTTTATTTCCTTGAGATCAGAGTATGCTTCTCCTTGTCTCACTCGGAAAGCTCTGTTTGAAATATAAGATATTAATATTTCTGAGAATTGCTTTGGCAACAATGCCCTTAGCTTTAATATTAAGCCTTCATGCCAGACTTTGTCAAAAGCTTGTGCTACATCTAAAAACACTGCAGAGCAGACTTTATTTTCTTCTAAGGATTTCTCTATGGTATTGGTAATCCTATGAATTTGATCAATTGTGGAGTGTTTTTCTCTGAAACCAAACTGGTGATCAGGTATTATTTTTTTGTGTTCTAATATGGGTTTGAGTCGCTTTAACAAGAGCTTCTCAAAGACCTTAGACATTATAGGTAGCAAGGAGATAGGCCTGTACGATGCAGCTTCATGTGGCGGTTTCCCCGGTTTAAGAATCATGATTACTTCTGCAACTTTCCATAAGTCTGGTACATATTGGATTCTTAGTGAAGCATTAATTAAAGTAGTTAATTTAACTATAGCTTTTTTCGGAAGGTTTTTCATAATTTCACCTGTGATTAAGTCAAATCCAGGAGCTTTTTTGGGGTTGATGTTACGTTGTATTTCTGTATATACTTCTTTCGGTGTCACAAGTTTAATTTTTTGCTCTATTTGTTCTACATGGTAACTATTGTGATGAATATATTCTTCTTCATTTGGCTGAAAGATTTTTTCTAGGTGAAAGGCAAATTCTGAAGCTTTTTGCGCATCATTTATAACCCATTTACCATCCTTATCTTTAATTGGGTAGATCTGTTTGGTCGGGCGTTTTAATCCTTTGGTTGCTTTCCAAAGTGAGTATTCTGTGCTGCGATCATTTGTTAAACCTGATAAATAGGTTTTCAGGGTATCGTTATTGAATTGTGTGATTTTTCTCCTCAGTGTTTTTGTAAGGTTGTTCAGATGTTTCTTATCTTCAGGTGATCTAGTTTGATGCCACTTTTTTCTTTGTCTCCGTTTTTCCCTTATAAGGATGAGTATTTCCCTTGGATATGTCGGACGTGTGACTCGCAATCTGGATTGCGGGGTATTTTTCCAGGCTGAGCGTTGGATACTTTTAACGAATTCATTAACTTCTTTGTCTATTTGCTCTGGTGTTTTAAGTGGAACATGCAATTTTATATCACTTGTGAGATCCATTTTAAAACTTTCCCAATCGGTGCGCTTATTTACAAGGCGCAGCTGACTATTTTTGTGTATAAAGCTTTGATTTAGCGTCAGTATGATTGGTGAGTGGTCCGAGTTCATATCATATGAACCCTCAATGCTCATGTAACTTTTTGATATTTTTTTATATATAAAAAAATCTATCAAATCAGGAATTTTATTAGGATCAGTGGGCCAATATGTGGGTTGTCCTGTTGATATAACTTCACACTGTATGTCTTTCAAAGCATTGAATAGTTCTTTACCTTTGGGATTTGTTAACCTCGAACCCCAATAAGTATTCTTGGCGTTAAAATCACCACCTAGGATGAATTTGTCATTAAATTTGTTTAAAAATCGTACATACTGTTCTTTTTTTAGGGAGAATCTGGGAGGGCAATAGATTGCTGCAACAGTCATATGATAGTCTTTAGTTTCAATACCAATTGCCACTGATTGTATATCTGACTCTTGGTGTTTAAATTGCTCATAGTGATAGAGATTTTCTTTAACAATAACAGCACTTCCCCCTCTAGCACAATTATCCGGATGGATTGCGTGATATACCGCATATCCTTTAAATTTTATGTGTGTCTGAAGGGTAAAGTGTGTTTCCGAAATTAAGCAGATATCTATATCTTTTGTGTCTAGGACTACTTGAAGTTCGCGCTGATGTTGCTGTAGCCCGTTTGAGTTCCATGTCATTATCTTAAGTGTGCGATACATTATTGCTGATTACTTTGTATAATTATATTTTTCTCGAGTTTATTGAGTCGCTCATTGAACGATGTCATAAACTTGAGAATTTGGTTTAGCTTATTATCAGTTTCTTTATTATTTGTATTTGGGTCAGTTTGTTGTTGTTGTACCTTTTTGTTAGCTGCTGCTGCTTGAGCATACGATTTGTTTACGACTTTTTGGTTAAATTCCTGGTTGTTAATACAAAAACTTTTTTTGTCAGTATTTTTTGAAATTTGTTGTACCGATATTGGTTGACGATTATCTGGTTTTCTTGTTTTACTTTGGTTTTTTGTCTTCATTTTTTGCATCTCTTTCGCTACGATACATCCTCTATAGTTCGCAGGATGTGATTCACCGCAGTGGATGCATTTAGCTTTAGCATCTGACGGTTTCTGACAGTCTGTAGTCAGATGTTTGCCAGTGCATTTGACGCATCTTGGATCTCTTGCGCAATATTTCTGAGTGTGACCATAGTTTTGGCATCTCTTACATTGAGGAATCAATTTAGGAGTTTTCAATGGATGAATTTCTACTTTACACCCTAGGATCGATTTTATATTATAGACCTTATTTATGTCTTCTTCGTTATTAAATGTAAGCATAAACATGTTAAGTGGTTCTTTGTTCTTCCACCTTAACTTGTTTGTAGCCTCTAAGATCTTATAGCCTTTATCTACTAGATCTTCTACGATTCTTTGTGGTTCACACGTATGGTGCAATTTTTTCGCAACGACTCGTATTGGTCTCTCACGTTTATTTTCGTACGAGTGCCATAATAACTTTTTCTCTGACAGACTTTTAGTAATAATCCTATAGCTGTCTTCATTGATAGTATTAATTTTAACAGTTTCCTTACTCACCATTTTAACATTGAAGGTATCACCAACCACATGTTGAGTTAGAAAATCATAAAAATTCTGGTAGTTTTTAATACCATCTACTATAATGGGGGGAGGTTGAGGTACCTTTTTAAGTTTTGTCTTCTCAGATACATTTTTAGGACTGGGATCTTGCTCAACTGAAGTGGGCGATGTAGCTAATTTCCTTTTCTTCCTACTTTTCTGTCTAATCCATTCAGTCTCTTTGGCTAGTTCCTCCTCGTCGGTAGTGTAGGTTACCGAGTGAGTAGGCTGCTCATTGGGATTACTATCATTCCTTTCGGTGTTCTTCTGAGCTTTGAGTTCTGTGATTTCTTGCTGTAGTTTAGCTATTTGACTCTTGAAATTATTTATTATACTTTCAAGATTTTCTCTCTCCGGTTTTTCCTTTCTGTATGCTTCATAAAGCATATGTTCTGTTTCTGTTTTTAGTTTTATAGGGGATTGCTTAGCCATACTTACGGTAAGTGTAGCTGCACCTTAATATTATAAATTAATTGGTTATAAGACCTTGCACTTTATTTGGGTCATCGCAACAAGCACGGCGCGGCCGGCAGCGCGGCGACAATGTTTTGCTTCGTATGCACTTTTTGCTCTAACTAGAGCACGCGCGCGACACGACTGATTTTAGCGGAAATCAGGCAATGACTGAATTGTATTAGATAAAGTAAAATTTGTTTGTCATTGGTCTTAATTGTATGGTACAGTAAATGTCGTATGCCAATAGTGCTAATTTTATTAGTCAGAGTGAAATGTGTTTGTCGATTGTACAAAGCGTAAAGAAAAAACGAAGCTTTTTGTCATTAGTCCTAATTTCAAAAGACGAAGTGAAGTTCAATTGTCATTAAACCAAACAGCATAAGATGATGCTATCATTTGGTAACGGTTCTTATTATCCCATTACAACATACCTATTTCAATACTTCAAGATCATATACAGTTTTTTATGTATTAAAGTTGGTAGAACGATGGTTCGACCCAAAAGGTACCACCTCCATACTTATTCTAGTATGAAGAAGTTCTTGCGTTTCGATGTAAGGGTGTGGTTTTTTATGAGATTATTTATGGTTTTTTATGATCACTTTTTATGTGGCAACCATCATATAACTCTGGAGTCGCAACGCACCTGTGGTTGACTTCAGATTGAACCCTTGTCTTATATGAAGTTGCATACTATTGTCTATGGACGGCAGTGACCACTTACCATCAGGCAGACGCCATGCTCGTTTGCTACTACAATCCTATATAAAAAGTTTTACGTAATAATTTTATAGTAACAAAATACGCGTGCAATTACCCGTGTGTAGATCACCCTAATGTCTGGGCGAAATTACTCTACAGCGGAGGCGCTTTATTCTACGCCGAGGCATTACTCCCACTAACTTCTTGTGTGCTCAAACTCTAATTAAACTTTAACTAGTTAGATTAGGGTTTGATCCGGCGAATTCAGTTCCACGTACGAGCTTTGTTTTATTGAATGACTGGACGGAGTTTGGTTTTGGAAGTTTATTTTTAATGGGCTAGTGTTTGTTCAAAAAAAGACATTTTAGATATTTTTAGAGGCCATAGATACATATTTTGACAAGTGCAGAGACTAAGTTTATGTAAATTACAAAAAGTGCAAAATGTCGTGCGTAAAGATACAGTTAGTGTAGTGTGTCGTGATATGGAAAGTAAAACGAAAAACGAACTAAAAAAGAAAAACGAAAAAAAGAAAAACGAAAAAAAGAAAAACGAAAAACGAACTAAAAAAGAAAAACGAACTAGACGTAGATAGGTTAATCTACAATTAGTGCTTGTCAACGGTTTCCCCCCCACCGCAGTTTCACCGTGACCACGATCCATGTAACTGGGTCGATATATCGGCAAAAAGAATTCTTAAAGAACTTAAAAACCGCATATCGTGAGTTGATTTGACCCGTTGATTATTAAAATGCAGAGACTAAGTTAACGAAAGACATCTAAATTAGTTTCTGTAGACATTTCTTATCATTCATGGTAGCAAGCTAAATATAAGAGAAACAGATTACCTGGTTTAAAGTAGTCATGAATGCCCGAACCAGATAAATAACTTTTTAGGAATTTCGACTACTACTACTAATATTTCGACTATTTTACTAGAAATACTAGAAATGCTTTAACTCCTACCTAACTCGCTTAAAAACACATGAATTGGTCTGCTAAGTCCAGTCCAGTTGATGTAAAATTAATCTTTCGATGATAAGAAGTGACAGCATAAAGACCAGGGCATAAGTTTAAACCGTTCTTCAGACAAAATGGTGCGTGGAAGAAAGTATCGTTTGTATGTCATGGGATTCCTCAGAATACTTACACAAGTATAGCAGCAGCCGGTATAATAAAAGCTGCGCTGGTGAGGAACACTGTCCCTGGTAGCACCTGCAATGTTCTCATGTACAGCCAAGAGTAGAATGGCTGGAAGACCAAGGCTGCGAGAGTTTCCGTCAAAGAGAACAAAGAGTTCACTTTTGCTGGAATAAAAGATACACGAAAATGTTATACATGAACATGTACAATGTTAAGAATCCAAGGAATTTAATGGTAAATAAGCATTTTGTGAAGATAATACATATTTTTAAAGTAGGCAATTTGTTTGTTATTTTCTAGCACGTAATTGTCACTTTTAAATTTTCTAGACAACGTTGTAAGGCGTAGTTTCAAGTATTTAAATCAATTTAGCAAAATTTTAGGTTTGGTCTCCTTCGTTGTCACTCGGCAATGGCACAGAATTAAGTGACATAGTGATTAAATTCAAATTCAAATTCAAATTATTTATTGCAAGAACATAGTATTTTATAAGGATCTTAAAATAATTGTGAGTGCATTATGTTAAAGGATTTAGCATGATAGAATTAGATGTTACTTTATCCATAACTCAGCGTTTAAATGTTCGTTGTTAAAGAAGAAAGTAAAGAAAGTTATTATATCCATAAGTCGTTGATCCGGCGAACTTCGGTCCGCCTAAAAGTCAAGAATCTAAAATTATCAGTGTTTCTCCACTATATTGTACATGTATTATACACAAAAACCTTCCCCTTGAATCACTCTATCTATGAACTATCTGTCTATTTAAAAACAAACTACATTAAAATCCGTAGTGTTGTTTTAAAGATCTAAGTATACATAGGGATAGTCAGCAAGAAGCGAATTTGTTCTATACTATGTAGTGATCATCACCCTTCACCCTTTTGAAGGCTTTCACTGCTTGGTGCTTCGACGCCCTGAGTTGCTTGGGAAATTTATTGGTACTGTACTTAGTTATGAGTGCAAGCCGCAAATTGCATCAATATTAATTATCGGAACACAGTAGGTGTTAATTATCGGAATTCAAAGGCTGCGGTATTAGTATAAAGCTATTATGGTGACTTCATTTATGTCAAAAAATTAAAATTAAAAATATATAAACTGGTTGAGGTAATTTTACAAATCATTATTTACTTTCTTCATTAAGTACCGACGGTCTACTTTTGTATGTACGAAACATTTTTTTTAAATATTTAACTTGTAAGTTTTTGAGTCTTTTTCAATTAAACTATTGCGGGTATTCGGTAAATATCCGCAATTAAGGAACTAAAAAAAACAGTCGCATACCCACCGTTTTTATCACTTTAACGGAGATGGGGAACACTGCGACATTTCTTGCAAGCTTTTTTAACTTCTTTGAATAAAGTGAAGTTCTTGAGACTGTAATTTACCGTTGGACAGTGCCTCAAACTTCATATTTTAAAGAAAGCTTGTAGTTCGACCGGGGAAGTACCACTGCCACACCTATTTCTAGCGTAAAGCATTTCTTGCGTTTCGATAGAAGGGTGTGGTTGCTGGCACACTTTCCCATGAGGCGACCATCATAGTCCTCGGAAGTAGCAACGCATCTGTGCTTGACTTCAGATGGAACACATGTTCTGTATGTAATTGAATACAGATGTCTATGGGCGGCAGTGACCACTTACTATCAGGTGGACTGCATGCAAAAAAGCCTTGTGATCAGCCTGGACATAGTAATAAGTAGAATTTATATACGTACCAATATCATGCTTTTCCACTAGTTTTGTTAATATTGACCTGAGTGACGTAAATGTTGTAGCATTCAGTATTTCCGCCACAGGAACTGTAAAGATAAATAGATTAGATAAATATTTTGATATCATGTGCTTCTTTGTCTTTATGTGGTAAATTAAGGATATGGTATTTATGGGATGTTTGATTATATTACCATTTTATTGTTTTGATGTCGCACCTTTATTCATAAAAAGAAGTAACTCAAAATTTACGCGATGAGAGTTTGTACCTTAATGCAATCAGCCTAGGTGATAAATTGGCAAATCAAAAATATTAAGTTGTTTCTTTTTATGAATAAAGGTGCGATGTGGCGTCTGCTATTTTAATAAAAATTGATTAAAAATTGATTTAGTCTTTTAAAAGACTAACTTGTATCTGTACATAGAATAGATAATGAGTGAAATTAGTTTTTTTAGACATAGGCAATTATATTATGGCATACCTTGAACTATTAGAATTAAAAAAATAATTATAAATCTTATTATACTCTAAACAAAAATAACACAATTAAATGTAGCTATATATTTTATAATAATACAAAGGGATGTCTTATCGCTAATCGGTCCCTTGTGATGTGGAGTTAAAGTAAGGACGAACAAAAAATAACTTGCTATAATTAATATTTTTTTACCCTATTGCTTCAGAAGGAGGGTAATATTTTTACTGTTCTAATATTAATTTACAGCTGATCTTCTGAATAAAGTCATTACTCACTTTAAAAGTCTGTAAATCGAAGGACTACTGACAAAAAAAATTAAAAATGGAAATAAATTGTAACAAAATTTAGCCGCCATCTGTAAACATATATTTTTCTGTTATAATTAATCCGCACATATATTTCAATTAAAGTTCCACGTGTTTGTATATCAGATATTTGTGCTTAAAATAGCATCAAAACAAAAGTACCTACTAAATTTTATTATTTTAAATATTTTTTGGCAAAGGAGATCTTCTGACAGGCTAAGTTACCATTCCTGGGAGCAAGCGTGCTCCGACAGTATTTGTTCGGGACTTGTATAAAAGCAGGATGTTGAGAAAACTTTGATAGCGTGATTCAGAATACAGAGGCGCCATCTCTTGAAGAGTTGCGGGAGGTTACCGCAAAATTTGTAGTACACTAGTCAGTAGTCGTCCACCAATTCGCACTTGGCCAGCGCGGTGCACTATGGCCTAAACTTTCTCAATCTGAGAGAAGACCCGTGCCCAGCAGTACAGACAATAATAGATTGATGAGAGTCTGTAGTCAACCGTCGCAACGGTCGAAATTTGATCGTAATTAAAATTAAAAACTATACTTTATATTGTCATAAAGTAGCACGAATATTTCTCAAATACAAATAAATTGTAATGTTTTTCAAGTTATTTTGAACGCACTCGTTAAAGATAAAAAGAGGTTTAATTAACTAAGCTGCATTTAAAATCAATAGCGGGTATTTTGACAAAGATATTTGCCATTTTTGTATTTTCATAGTAAGACATTGAATGTTCTATTCCGTTTAAAATCGACCACATCAAGTTACGTCATATTTTTTAAACGCGGGTGAAACCACGAGTTACAGCTACTGTTCAACAAAACAATGACTTGAAAGAGGCCTTGGAGTGTGTTTACTTTAGTTAAACAAAACAATTATCAAAGAGTCAATGACTTGATCCTTCAATAATGGGCCACGGTATATAAACATTACATCGTAATTGATATTGATAACGTACTTTGTAATGGAAAACTGCAATGATTTTAAAATTGCAGGTAATAATTTTCATTTGTATTAAGCTCTGCTTTTATGCATTGTTATTTTTAATCCCCGTCGCATAAAGAGGGTTGTTTAAAGATTGACTTATATATCTGTCTGTCTGTTGATCCTAAACGGGTGAATTGATTTGTTTTGCACTTGTCTTGCTTTTTTAGATTGGCTGTTTTCCGGCGCTGGTTTTTAAATGTGTTTATTCAAAACCTATTCAGACATTTACTATATAGGGAGGGTGAAAATGGGGATGAAAAAATATATAAATGGGAATCTAATGTTGCTGAATATACCCAATGGTAAAAATGGGGTATAAAAGATAACTATATTACAATAATAATAATAACTCCTATATTACAATTAGACGTGTTTGATCAAAATCGGTTTAGCCAGTTACTCAGTATGGGTTGAAAGTAGACAAGAATAATCGAATACTGCCAAATATACTACATACTCGTATATAGGGTATCAAATAGCAGTGATAGTCTCATGGTTGAAACTTGACCTCTCAATCGGGAGGTCCGAGGTTCAAATGCCAGGCACGCACCACTGATTTTTCTAAAATTATGTACGTACCTATTAGAAATTGATTATCACTGCTTTTCGGTGAAGGAAAACATCCAATGTATATGTGTGTTTGAAATTGCATCAAATCAAAAGACTAAAATGTAACATAAATTTGTAACGTTACAGTTTTAAGCGCAGGTGTAACCGCAAGGCATAGCTAGTCATAAATATATCTTCGTCTGTGTTTGTCGGGTCAAGATCTGATATTATTAGCGCGACATGAATTGCTAGGATAACGGGCTTTAACTTAGATAATAATTGTTATATGTAATCTTTATTGCTACATTTATATTGCCAGTGATCCATTTTATAATCAAATGTTTTACGTAAATTATTAAAAATAAATAGTATTCGGGTCGATTTTATAACGTAATTGTAATTACTAGTCAACCGTTGCGTTGGTCGAAATTCGACCGTAATTTAAATTAAAAAACTAAACATCATATTGTCCAAAGTAGTACGAATATTTCTCAAATTCAAATAATATGGAATAAAATGGAATTTTTAAGTAATTTTGAACGCGCCCATTAAATATAAAAAGAGGTTTAATTATCTAAGCCGCATTTAAAAGTAATAGCGGTATTTTGACAAAGACATCTGCCATTTTTGACGTTATGTGTTTTCATAGTAAGACATTGAATATTCTATTTCGTTTATTATGTATGTGTTTGTGACAACTGTGCGGTAGTGTGTGTAATGTGTTTTTAGTTGATTTTATGTATGATATATTCATTATTTGAAAAAGTATTAACATTCTGCATTCCTTCTCTACATCCACTATAACCGTGCAAAAATTTCATATTAATCCGTCCGAGCAATATTACTTAAAAATGCTTCACAAGTCTTTGCTTCACGTATTAATATATTAATATTTAATTTTTATCCGACTGCGTTAGAAGAAGACTAATGTTGTTCGATCATATGGATGTGTACTCGTACCAGTGATGTAACGAATGTTATTATTTCACATTCACGATTGCGAATGCGCTTGTGTATGTTGTTTTTGTGTTTTTCGTGTAGGGTGCCGGAGGATATACATTTTGGCGATCTTTATTTTTTCGACAAACTTCAGTCGAACATGTGCATAAATTGGTGATATTTTTCAATTCGAAATATACTCGCAATTTTTGCAAATGCGAATGCGAATTTTTAAAAATCGAATATTCTACAGGTGGTAGAACCAGTGTAGTTCGACCGGGGAAGTACCACCGCCACACCTATTTCTAGCGTGAAGGGTGTGGTTGCCGGCACACTTTTATATGAGGCGACCGTCATAGTCATGAGGAGTAGCAACGAACCTGTGATTTACTTCAGATAGAACCCTTGTTTTATTTGAATTTGCTTACAGATGTCCGTGGCCGGCAGTGACCACTTAATATCAGGTAGACTGCATGCACGTTTGCCACTTCAATCAGATAAAAAAAACACATGCGAATATTCGCGAATGCGTATTCGAATGCGAATACTCGTTACATTACTAGTATGTATGTTTCTAATATAGTCGCATGTATCTCCATTTCTTTGTAACCCGCTACAGCTACGCTTGATAAAAACCAATCAATTGGATAGGAGGAAAATAAGCGTTTTAAACAATCGGTTTTCCTTTTAATGTTTTGACTATATTATTATCAAGTACCTATCGATATAACTGTTAAAGATGCATGTTTATTTATATAGAATCTCTATATAGAATGAAGTAGCTAACGATCATGTAATCCCCCACTGCTAATCCCGGGAACTAAAATGGTCGCGTGATATAAATGTGACCCGGCATTTTTTTCAGTTCTTACCAGCTGTTTAAGAAATGTTTAAGAAAAAATATAAACAATATATGGGATGCCTACGTTAATACGAGATATAAATAACTTTTTTAACAAGTGAATGGTAATAGTAATAGTTTTGCAATTTTAATGAAATAAGGACTAAATATTACATGAAGATATAGACGAAAATATATATTTTTACTGGATTAAATTAAATTCAGTATTTTTAATTCATGCAATTTTAAGCCCACAGACCAATCCGCTAAACATTATATAAATACCTATAGTTACTTATTCACAGTCCTAATACAAATACTTTTGGAAATATTTGCGATATACAAACACTCGAAACATTAAATTTGATTTCAATTTCGATCCGGTGGTAGTGTAAAAAAAATTTGTAACTGACAATTTGTACGGGGGCACCGTAGGCCTATAACAAAATAAAGACATTTCATTTCATTTCAATAAATATGTTTTTATATTTATGAATTTGACACAGTCATGATAAATTTATGAACAGGTTTAGGTGACAAGCCTAGTAAGTTTATGGATATAACACCAATTTATGTTTTTGTTTGTGTTTAGTCTGTCTAGTATTTATTGTTCAGGTGTTGTGTTATTACATCCTTGCCTTTTGTCCCGCAGACAATGGATGTGAGTAAGCAACATGACTGTACCGTAGATAGACATTATTTAATTTAAGTAGTAAATGAGCACATAGACTGGGTACAACCCGTTATTGTCCCACTACTGGGCACGGGTCATCTCATCTAAAAGTTTTAGACCATAGTCCACCGCGCTGGCCAAGTGGGAATTGGTGGAGCACATAGTCTAATGATGGTCCATCTTAGTCCTCGAGAGTAGCAACGAATTTAGAACTTTTGTTCTGTATGAAGTCGCTTACAGATGACCATAGGCGCCACTTGGTGTATTACATTCTCGTTTGCTGCTTAAACCTTACAAAAAATTGTCAGTGAATGAATATCAAGACGTTTACCGTTTATTATATATCCGATATAGGTTATGAATGAATGGATAGTTGAACGAATATATTATTAAATAAAAGGAGTAATTAATGAATAAGTGACTGATTAATTGAATAAATAGACGAATGTATCTTCTTTATTGCACATTGACAAAAAAAAATTGCAATAAAAGTACAATAGAGGACTAAATAGTATGCAATATGCGGTGGTTTTCCTAAGCAACGATCTCTCCCAGACTACCTATGCATGAGAAATAGAAGGAGGGCATAAAATAAGCGAATAGTACGTGTAAGATAGGATAGGAATTGACTATGTAGGATAAAAAATATTATATAAAAATATTGTAACATGAAAAAAACATGCGTGGACTTTTCTATAGCGCGCCATCGCTTGTAGACAACCTACGTATGAGAAAGAGCAGGTGGACAAGTAAATAAAGTGAAAAGATTGTCTGTGTAGGATAAGAAAAAAAATAACAAAAGCAAAAATAGATATAAAACAAAATAGGTGTGACAGTGATAGACAACAATAGTTGTACGATCTTCGGAGTTAAACCATTAATGATTCGACCGCGTTTAAAACTTACTTCTATAAAAAATCTCGTCAACCCATTATTGTCCCACGGCACGGGTCTTCTCTCCGAATGAAAGAGTTTAGGTAATAGCCCACCGCGCTGGCCATGTGCGGATTGGTGGACTTCCGATTTTTTTAAGAACTCTCGGGTGTGTAGGTTTCCTTACAATATTTTCCTTCACCGAAGATCAGTGATCATTAATTTCTAATACGCCCATAATTTAAAAAAAAATCAGTGGTGCGTGCCTGGGTTTGAACCTCGAACCCCGCAATCGAGAGGGCAAGTTTCAACCATAAGACTGCTCACTGCTCTAAAAAATAACTAAATTTAAATACTAACTGAGGTACATTTCGATGTCAGTCTTCACGAACGCCGTCCAAATAGAGCCAGCAAACTTGCTGCTAACGGAGATGAGGCACAGAAGCGAGTCTTGTACTTGCAGCTTCCGGCTCAAGATGGTAATCGAGAACATGGCTCCTGGAAGAGAAAAATAGAGATGGTAGAATGATATTTTATTATTTTTAAGCTATTGCATAGCTTTTATCGCGGACTTTTAGCGCGCGGACCAAATCAAGAAATTTCGTAACGAAATAATTCTAACGCTCCGTCTACCATGTAGCGCGGCCGAGCGTTCGCTTAAGGTGAATGTATATGGTATGACATTACGAAACTCGCACAGATCGAGACTCGGAGATCGGACGAAGCAGCTGTTTGTGACAAAGTATATAGTATCAAAGAAAAAAAACTTGAATTAATATCAAAGAAAAAAATACTGCACAAATAAATAAATAATTTTTAAAAAATGCTATGCAGTCAATCACATATGCAGTCAAGTCAATCACAGATGTGTTTCCAGCCCCGAGGACTAAGATGGTCGCCTCATACAAAAGTCCTCATATCAATGCCGGCAACCTCACATATATGTGTGTACGTGTTAGTGTGTTCAGGAGATTATAAAAAATCTTCAATGTAACTTAACATTTAGACATATGGAGGTTTTGGCTAAACAAAGATTAGACATATTAATTTGGAGCAGAATACATTATTAAACTTTTATAGATAATTTAACTATTAACTATTAACTTTTGATTTTATTCATAATTTGCAAAGACAATACAGCATTGTTAACGTTCAGCTTGTTATATACATACGATAGCGTTCCGTTTTAGTACTTTTTTCATTTTGTAGCACCATCTATTGGGACATTTTTGAGCGCATTCTCAAACTTTATTAGTTGATAGGCGAATGATACAAGTAGATAAAATGGAAGCGAACAAAATCTCTTCATCAAGAAAACTTCAAACTTAAATTGCTTGGGAATTCCACTCAAATTTCCTTATAAAAGTGACAACATATTCAATTTATTCTTAGTATTCTGTATCCAACAATAAGTTGAGATAAAGTTATTCAAACGTACTGTATGAAAGCTGAGAGTTTTGACTGGACGGGCGAGATTATAGGAAAAGTCTGTAAGAAAGTTTTGCATATGAAGCATTGAAA
This sequence comes from Spicauda simplicius, assembly GCA_949699795.1. Lineage (NCBI taxonomy): Eukaryota > Metazoa > Arthropoda > Insecta > Lepidoptera > Hesperiidae > Spicauda > Spicauda simplicius. Next base: position 19,336,768 of record OX453059.1, read on the forward strand.
TAACATCTCAAACTTGAGCGTATTTTCAAAACAATGTTCACGTATCTGAGTTTCAATTGAATGGCACTTTCTAAAGACGTTTAGGGCCATGAAACGAGTGATTTGTAAAGACCATGGAGAGGAGAGTTGGTGACTAGTATGAACACTTTTTAATTATTGTACATAATGTATATTACAGTTCTTCTCTACTAGAAAAGTTTTTTTTATAAGACTGAAGTAACAAACGAGCATGCAGTCCACCTGATGGTAAGTGGTCACTGCCACCCACAGACACCTGTAATCAACTACATATAGAACATGGGTTTCATCTGAAGTCAATTACAGTTGCGTTACTACTCCTGAGGACTGTGATGGTCGTCTTATATAAAAGTGTGCCGGCAACCACACCCTTCCATCGAAACGCAAGAAATGCTTCACGCTAGAAGTTGTTGTGGCGGTGGTGCTTCCACGGTCGAACTACACTGGTTCTACCTTGTGTATTTGTTTGTTGAATATTTCGTGATATATAATTATTATTATGTTTTACTAAAATTGTTATTTCTATTATTTAATTTGTTATTCATATATGCCTCTTATGCACTGTATAATCTATTTTGTACTCTTATAAATATCTAAGAACAGGTTAGGTTAGTCTTAATGTCAAAAAGGTGAATAAAAATATAGGATGGAGATTGAGGTTCAATCATTAGTTTTTACAAAGAAAATCAGGCTTCGTGATCTAGCCTGTAGTCACCATTAGGAATATGTGCCTTGTGCAAGATGTTTAGAAATCTTCGACAGCGTATTTCAGAATGCTTGTGGTGCCATCTCTTGACGAGTTGTTAAAAGTGGCTACACTTTTAAACTTCTAGGTAAATTTGTTTGAGTCCATATAACATGGAGAAGTGAATGAATGTTTCGTGGCCGAACCTTCTTGATACGTGATTTCCATACAATACGAGTATGATATATTAATACCCTTTAAGACACACATAACTTTCCTATCAAATTCGAAAATTGTTGGATGTAATATGTTCGTTACATTCAAATATATCCATTTAAATATACACTGAAATATATTATAAGAAACGATATACTTACCAAATGAATGTAGTAATATGGAGTAGCTGGAAAATATTCCGAACTTAACCATATCCCAGTTCAGTCGATTTCTGACGAATAGATAGAATATTCCGTGTTCCGCTGAAAAACACAAAAATGATAAACAAAACTGCTTACCTGCGGTATGTATAACTACAGTCGATAACATTATCAATCGCATATGATATTTAATTTGATATTTATTCATAATATTTAAGAAGTAAATAAGTGCAGCCCGCATGGTAGTGATTACTACTATCGACACCACCCATGGACACCAATCAACTTCAGGTAAGATCAGAATCTTCCCTGAGGTTGCAAACAGTTGCATTGCTATACCTTAGAAATAGTGTATTTTAATTCTGGAATTACTTTTTTAGATATGCCAGTGTGTAACTAGTTAATGAGCAGTGATAGCCTAATGGTTGAAACTTGCCTTCTCAATTGGGAGGTTCGAGGTTCAAACCCACGCACCACTGATTTATGTGCGCATTAGAAATTAATTATCACTGTTTTCGGTGAAGAAAAACATCGTGAAGAAACCTACACATCCGAAAGTTATTTAAAAAAATGCTCTCGGAGGTGTGTGAAGTCGAGCAATTCACACTTGGCCAGCGTGTTGGACTATGTATTTAATTAATTATTAAATACATCAACTTACACATAGTCGGTCCATACAATATGAATACAGTGAAAAGCGCTAATAGAACTTTAGTGCGTCGGCTGTTCGGTCGTTCCTTAAACGCTACGCCGATCGTGTCCGCTACGTGCGTAGTATCGAAGAACGAAACGCCAGCGGTCCCGGTGCGTTCGATCTGGGAATATTTAAAATTTTATACCATCTGCGTAGTTACTGCAAACTTAAGACTTATGATCAGCGCCATCTGTTATCGGTTTCATGTAATAAAGTTGCGGAAGTAGTTGAATGATCGATTAAAAACCTTGTACAAAACACAAATGGAAAATGATTTTTTTAAATGACTGAAGTAGCAAACAAGCACGCAGTTCACCTGATGGTAAGTGGTCACTGCCGTCCATGGACATCTGTAATCAACTTCATACAGAACATGGGTTCCATCTGAAGTCAATCACAGATGCGTTGCTACTCCCGAGGACTAAGATGGTCGCCTCGTGTGAAAATGCCGGCAACCACACCCTTCTGTCGAAACGCAAAAAATGCTTCACGCTAGAAATAGGTGTGGCGTTGGTACTTCCCCGGTCGCACTACACTGGTTCTACCACCTTGACTAGTAGAAGTAGTATTATTATACAAACTAAACTCAAGTAATTAACAGGATGCATAACATTTGCCATCGCATATATCCATGAGAATGTTCTTATGACGAAATGTTTATAATTACATTGCGTATCATTAACATTAAATTCCAGTAATTCGATCAATAGTTAAAAACAATGTTATCTATAATACTTAGGTAATAAATTGTACACATATCAGATTAGATCTAACATGAAACGTGTTATAATAAACACGTGTTAATAGAGGAATAGATGGCCTGTGGTTTAACTTGTGTATAAAAATATTACATGAAAAACCAATAAAATGTCATATTGTGCTTTTTTTGCAAAATATCATTTTTACGTAGAGAAATGATAACAACAGGCATAAAGCTTGAAGGTGGTAGAACCAGCGTAGTTCGACCGGGGAAGTACCACCGCCACACGTATTTCTAGCGTGAAGCAGTTCTTGCGTTTCGATAGAAGGGTGTGGTTGCCGGCACACTTTCACATGAGGCGACTATCATAATCCTCGGGAGTAGCAACGCATCTGTGATTGACTTCAGATGGAACCCATGTTCTGTATGTAGTTGATTACAGATGTCCATGGGTAGCAGTAACCACTTACCATCAGGTGGACTGCATGCTCGTTTGCTACTTTAGTTAGATAAAAAAAAATAGAAATTATAACTTATGGCTTATTCATTACAAATAAATAAATAATTACTATGCTAATGAAAATAGATGAATAATTATTATGCCATGATTGAATTATTCTGGGATATAAATAGTGTATATCGTTCTTTGATCTTTGTGCTACCATTATTAAAAAATATGTTTAACTTTTCCTTTATGAAATAATGAAAACCGATGTATACCACAAAAGGCTTGCAGATTTTTGGGATTAAAAGTAAGACATGTGATATTTCAGACCATTTCTGTAAATTTCATTCACGTCCATTCAATAGTTATAGAGTAACAAAATAATATTAAAAAGATAATATAACATTTAGAGACATGCAGACAAACATTCATTTTTATAAAGATACGAATTTCTATAGCTAGAAATTCTAAGTCCCCCGAACTAAATTGTTTCTGTAAAAACTCGTTTGTGCGATACAGACACCCAGTTTCCTTGAGTTTTATTTTATTGTATTTATAAATGGATAAGATACATGTTGCAACATTGATGTGCACTACGTTCTATTTGACATATTGTTTTATTAATGCCACGTGTTTCATATTGAACACTGTCGACTCACGTGAAGACAAACTAAAATCGCATTTTGCTTAAATTTACATACAATTTATCTGGATTAACACAGGGGATATAATAAAAAACAGGCATACCCGCGGTAATAAGCTAATATTAATAAGTATATAGTGTCAATATCATGTTACAACAACTATAACATACGTAACGAATACTATTGGTTTTTGAATACAAGAGAATTCAAAAACCGCATATCGTTAGTACCCGGTACCAATCAATTAGCAAAATGTATTAATTGCGCGGTGGTATTAGCCCAAAAATCATATATATATATATTTTTTTCATTATGAAATTTATTTGTAATGAAGGATAACAAAGATGTTTTTCCTTGACGATTCTTGAAAATTAATACACCAAAAAATCTTTATATTTAATTTTTAAGCACATTTATACGTCTCGTTTAAAGTTATTTGTGAAATTTGTCATTGTGAGTACGCGGGTGCGCCGTTCGGTGCAGGTAATGATAATTAGGATCATTATGAATTTATATAGGTATGCATACATCTATGTATCTATACGAATAGTCGCATTATACATATATATTTTTTTAAAACCAACTTTGATCCATTTCGTTTAATAAATGACGTTTAATATCATACGTTACAAACATCTTTCAGGCCAGATTACCCTAATTGATAGGTGAGATTTGTACCCAGTCATGGAAATTTTTTTTTTCAAGCTATCTTGTATAAGTACTTCAGTAAATAGACCCTTTTCACTTAATGTTAAATGAGCCTAAATAATTCCCTATCTATTGGCATTATCATACGCTAATAAGACCCAGAAATCGAAATTAACTATTAAGATTACTTAGCGAGATAATTAATCCGGAACTTTTGCGTATTGTATACGTATTTGATTACGTGACGTAACGTCAATGCGTATTAAAAAGTTACAACATACTGAGACATTACGACTGAGAGTTACAACATCTTCTGCGCGGAGAGAAATTTACGTATTTATGGTTTTTTAGTCAAAATAGGTACCTACAGTAAAATATTATGCAACAAGTTAACGAATAAGCCGACTCACCCTTAAACATTTTAACATACATAAACGAAAAGAGAATAATGAATTTTTAAGATACAGAACTATAAGGCACATAACGCAAGACAACATTTTATTGTTCTTCAATAGAAATCGATAAAACAGTACGTACTTCATTTATTTTAAAAACAGGCGGATGTACAAATTAGCATCAGATCTAAGACTATCACTAAATTTTACTGCATTATTTAGTGCTTTTAACCATACATTTATAATGCAAAGTAAGCATGTTAAATTATGTGTATTCACCAAACATCATCAATCATTAATGATACATACATAATTCTGAGTTAGTATCTCTGTAAGAGGTTTTTGGTAACTCTACATTATAATGTTGTTTCCGCGGATTTGTCCGCTTTGGTTGCAATTACGACAGTATTAAGTATCCTGTTTTAATCTAAGCCATAAATCTAAACGACGTGTTAGTTTAGTAGGTGGTAGAACCAGTGTAGTTCGCCCGGGAAAGTACCACCGCCACACCTATTTCTAGCGTGAAGCAATTCTTGCGTTTCTATGGAAGGGTGTGGTTGCCGGCACACTTTTATATGAGGCGACCATCTTAGTCTTCGAGAGTAACAACGCTTCGGTAATTGTCTTTAGATAGAACTTCATGTTCTATATGAAGTTGCTCTCAGGAGTCCATGGGCTTATTACTAAATTATAATACTTCAAATTTATAAAAAATGATACACAATTTTTGAGGTAGATTGGATTAGACACATTGGAAGCGGACAACGTCGCGAGATTGTCCACATACAACCTCACAAACTTTTACTATAAAAATGTAAAAGTTTGTGAGGTTGTATGTGTGTTTGTTACTCTTTCATGCAAAAACTACCGAAGGGACTGATATTCGGCACACACATAGTTTTTTACATATACACATAGAAGGGAGCCGCGTCAGTAACATAGTAGTAAATAATTGAATATGGCAATGAAAGTTATGAATGAAATTAGTCATCGCATATGCGAGCGTGTCATTCGGTTTCGGTAATGATAATTGGGGTCGTTACGGATAACCGGAATGGGTTGTTAACGCGATTCCGGACTTAAAATCAATAATGCAAATGTTTTGCTCACGTTGTTGTTAATGATGCTGATGTTTAAATTTATTGATAGTAAGCATAAAAGCAGTAACGGTGTTTTAATTTATCACCTAAATTTAACGTTCGTCATACTTTGCAATGAGCGAAAACGTTACCGGAGATTGTTTTGAGAAGGCGCAATAATTTCTAACTAACGGCACAGCACAACTAGGACGACGTAATATAAATGCAATCTTAATTTAATATTTAATTTAATATTATACAGGCAATAGTTTGTGAATATGTATGTCTGTTTGTCGTTCTTTCATGTGTAATTTATTGGTAAAAAAAAAATATGAAATTTGGAGTACAGAGAGTTAATGATCTAGCTCATCATACACGACAATCATAACCTAGTATACATAATCAATAGCGATCATTACCTCATGAATATTATAGTATTAAACAGTTGAATGTGGTAGTGAAAGTTATGAATGAAATTAATCACCGCATATGCGAGCGTGTCGTTCGGTTCCGGTAATGATAATTGGGGTCGTTACGGATAACCGGAATGGGTTGTTAACGCGATTCCGGACTTAAAATCAATAATGCAAATGTTTTGCTCACGTTGTTGTTAATGATGCTAATGTTTAAATTCATTAATGGTAGCAAATGTTAAAGCAGTGGTTTTTATTGACTGAAACCGCTTAACTTTTGAGTTCATGAGAGCGACAAAAGGTGAGATTAAATACGTTTTTTTTGTTATCGAGGTTAACCTTTAAAAGGTACCCGACTTCGTGGGAGCCACGCCGGGTTATGTAGGATTTTTACCTCACTAACCCTTTTTTTTTTGTTTTCGAGGGGGAAACTTTCAAAAAGTACCCGACGTCGTGGGAGCGACGCGGGTTATGTGGGATTCTTAGCGCACTAAAACCCCCCCGGTGGCCGACCTCGACGCTGCGAAGAGGACTCCGGGAACTCCAGTTGACCGCCGCCGGTGTCCTCAGCGTGTGCCCCATCGGGCTCTTCTCTGGTGGGCGTGAACTGCTCACCGCACCTTCTGGTTTTTACGGCAACATGCAACCACACGTGCCGCCGTCCTTCCCGGGGTCACTTGACCGGACGGTTCGAGCTCCCACTCTTCCCGCCCACAACCGCAGAAGCCTCTTTTAGTCGCCTTTTACGACAGACTGAGGGTACCGTAGTCCTATTCTGGTCCCGGAACTACAGGGACACCTCACTAACCCTAGGGTGGCCGACCTCCACGTTGCGAGGAGAACTCTGGGATCTCCAACGGAACACAATCAGAGTGAGATTAAATACCTAGGGCTTTTGATTGTGTTTTATGTATGTTACTGTAAAGCCTGAACTATTTACTATTTACTGAAAATTGATATTTTCTTTAAAAGGTAGTGAATGACAGGAATTGTTAGAGGACAAATAATATTTCGGGCTTTTGCCAATTGCATTTTATGTGTATTAGATTTCACCATCTGTGGTTAGTAATATTCAAGAGTATTTATGTTATTCAAAATTTAAGTAAATACTTCAAGTCTTATAGAATCCTTTTATAAGCTGGTAAATGTAAGTAATTTTAATAATTACTTATTGAAAATACGATATTTCGAGCTTTTACCAATTGAATTCGATATATGTTAGGTTTCACTATCAAAAGTTAGTAGGTAATTTAAGACTTAAATACATAATTATATGAATTATTATTAAAATAGAAGGAAAAATAATTTGTTATAGAGTCAACCATTTAATTAAACATGCATGTATGTCGTTTAAAATTATTAAACGACTATAAAATTCTAAAAATATATATAGTCCTGGTAATAATAAATTGGACTCAATAAAGATGATTTTCTAAAGTAAAGCTTAACTTGCAATTAACGATGCAAATATTTAGTTGATATTATTCAATGTTTTTTCATGGAAAACGACGTAATATTTTATTTTGAGAGTTATATATGCATAGCTCATTGCGTAACACTTCACTACATAGTATAAAACAATGTCGCTGCTCGCTGTCTGTCCCTATGTATGCGTAGATCTTTAAAATTACGCTACGAATTTTAATGCAATTTTTTTAACAGATAGAGTGATTTCAGAGGAAGCTTTTTATTTATGTATAGCATAGTAGAGAAACATTAATAATTTTAGATTTTTGACTTTTAGGCGGAACGAAGTTCGCCGGGTCAACTAGTTTTGAAATATCAGTAGGAAACGAGCATGCAGTTTATATGATGGTAAGTAGCCACTATCACCCATGGCTATTAGTAACTTAAGATAATATTAGTCTGACTAATACCGCCTATCATAAAAAATATTGACAACTTTGCATGAAATAAAGTATTTCATAAATTCTAAGATATTTTATATTTATTTTCCTGTTACATGTCAGCGATTACTATCGCATAAATTACAGTTTTATTGTGATTCAATGTAATTAAAAGATCATAATTAGTAATATTAAAGGTATTAGCATTATAATTACGACAATGCTCGTAGCTTACGAAAACAAATAGGTTAGGTAAATACACGTAGGTAATAATTACTGTGATTAGTATATTAACTCTAAGTTGGTAGAGGGTGTATTTTTGACTAGAGAAGTAGCACCAGTAGACATTTTTTATAATAATAAAGGAAGAAGGGTCTGGTTGCCGCCACACTTTTATATAAGGCGACCATCATAGTCCTCGGGAGTAGCACCGCATCTGTGATTGACTTCAGATAAAACCCATGTTCTATTTGAAGTTGCTTACATATGTTTATGGGCGGCAGAGACCACTTTCATGGACTGCATGCTCCTTTGCTTCATGGTTCATGACCTAGATTATTACAACGGATACTCATTACTACGGTGGACATAACTAAAGGGGGAGAAACACAGGAATAACCTAGTGTTATACAAAACAAACATAATTTTGACACTTTCAGAAGTAAATCTCGTTACAAAAGGTTATGCACAGCAACAAACGGTGTCCAAGTTGTCGCTAATTAAATCGTTTATATCGTTCGACGATATCTCCAGTTAGTCAGGAAATGAGATGGTTGTGTCTAGAATTAATTTGTATAATTTTCCTGGATTTATTGCTAAAGTTAGGAAATTTGATATGGACACATGCGGATGGATATATGAATGAACTATATTATTAGTTCTGTACAAGTACTTAAAAACTTAAAACTTAACTTAAAATCAAATCATAAAAACTTTCAACATTTTTAAAAATAAATTAAAACAATACATAATAACTTCAATCTAAATCCGGCCCTGTATGGTTTCGTTTCATAACAAAGATGTAATAATTCGTTGTACCCACATTTCTTTCTTTTTTTTTTCTTTGCACACAAAACTCCAAATAATGTTTCTGCATGCTTTATTGTTTATTTTATGCTAAATTATCTCATTAAGTGAAATGTATAATATTTCTTTTGAGATTAAATGTCATTAACCAGAAAACCTAAAACGCTTTTTACGCTCATAGTCCCACAGTAGGATTTTCTCCTGTGTCGTGGGTGCTATGGATACACACAAATACGAATACACAAACACCCAGAGCCAGAACAAGAATCTAAACTCATCATTCAGATACCTGTCTGGCCGGGAATCGAGCCGGGACCCACTGCGTGTCCGGTATGGCAACCGCTGCGCCACGCGGGTCGTCACTGTTTTTTATTTTAAAGTAAAACAATAGGTATATTAGGCAAATACACACTATGTCTATTCATTAATTATTATAATAGTAATATAAAAAAAGAAAATTTAAAATAACTCCATACAATTGTTCGTGAATTGTCAAGCATTAATTACTTTCTTTAAAATTCATAGTAAAATCGGAGAATTTCGAAAATCTTAATTGTATGACTGTACCTCCCTTCAACGTATATTGAACTGAAATTGCATATAATGTACAGATAGAAAATAGAAGGACTAAAAACTGTATGAATAATAATAAGGTCAGTAAAAAATTTAAAAGAATTTCAAGATATAAAAATAAATTTTGACATCTCTCACGTGACATAGGTCCGATCGGTAAAGGTCTTTAAACTTTAAATTTATTCCGTTTTTATCGATTGTTTTTTGTGGGACAAATTAATCTAATAATTAATCTTTTAGATGACAATGTCATTGACTGACTGCAAAGTAGTTAATAAGGTTTTTGTTGGTAAATACGAAAATGACTTGTCAATACACCTTGATTGAGATATTTTTACCACAATTTCGCTTTGCTTTGGATTTTTACCACTATATGGCTTGGATTTGTCTTTGGGTCTTAGTTGTGAGCATGGAATTTTGAAATGATTTTTATATTACTGGACTGGAAATGAACATGTCCCATATATAAATGACTGACTAATGAATACCGAAAAAAGTATGTATGTACATCGCATATAAATGTGCAAGTGTTTGAAATCGCAGCAAGCCAAAAGCACTGTTTTTAATTTACTGATATAAAATATGTTTATATTAAGGTTACATTTAGTTTTTCTTTAGTATGACAAGTTAAATTTTCCAAGTATACTCGTACATAATAATAATTTAATGATGTTTATACATAAAATTATTTAGGACTAATATTATCGCGCAATTGATACTTTTTAGTACGTTATGAATAGGTACTCACGACATACGGTATGTGTATTCTTCTAGAATTATTTTTGCCGATGTAACGACCCAGTTGCATGGATCGTGGTCACGGTTAAACTGAAAAAAATCTAAACAAATTCAATGCATATCATGAGTACCCGTTACGTACTAAAATAAATCATTAATTTAATGGTAGTGTTACTATGCTTACTTAGTGTCTATCTTAGGGTCAATGACCTCTCCAAATAAGGTTACCTCACTGTATGTAAATTATATATCGTAATTGATATTGATAAGATCAATACTGATTTGATACTTACGAAAATATTCAGAATCTTTAAATAAAAATACTGTGATAGCTAAATGGACGAAACTCGGCCCCTCAATCAAAGGGCCAAGGTTCGTATCCCGATCGATTTTTATAAAATGAGGTGTGAAATTAATTAATATTGTGTTACGGCAAAGGAAAAATTCATAAGGAAACCTATATATCTGAAAGTTCAATAAAAAATTTTTAGGTATGTGAGAAGTCTATAACGTCGCAAGTAGCCACTGTCATGGATTTTAGTCTAAGACTATTTTATTCAGAGAGAACACCCGTGTCCAGCAGTGGGATTGAAGACAGCGGCAATATTTCGAAAACATTTTAATAAAAGTTTTAAGGTAGTAATACCTTTTGAGGTTTTATTCCAAACGCAGCAACACCAAGTTTATATTGAGTTTCAGTATTTAGCTCTCTGCTTTGATATAATGGAAAATGTATCCCACCATTTTTGGAAAATCGACTGCTAAGAGGGCAAAATAGGGGTTGAGAGTCTTTTCGGAAATCGTCCAAATTTGATGCAACCCCAATGAAACTTAATATTTGAGTGGTTCAATATATACGTGACTGTTGACAAAACGGATTGGGGGATATCTAGCAATGTATTAAAGTTTAATTAATGGATGGATCATAATTAAGATGGTTTGTTTGGTAGAACCAGTGTAGTTCGACCGGGGAAGTACCAACGCCACACGTGTTTCTAGCGTGAAGCATTTCTTGCGTTTCGATAGAAGGGTGTGGTTACCGGCACTTTCACATGAGGCGACCATCATAATCCTCCGGAGTAGCAACGCATCTATGATTGACTTCCGGTAGAAACCATGTTCTGTATGAAGTTGCTTATAGATGTTGATGGGCGGCAGTTACCACTTACCATCAGGTGGACTGCATGTTCGTTTACTACTTCAGTCAGATAAAAAAAATACGTTCTGCTATCTAGGCAATTATAATCGTAACACTCGTATATTGAATTAAATAAAATAAGAATCTAGAATCAGTCTAGAAATACTCATTCCCCGATAATTAAACATGGTATGTGAATAAATTACGTGACCCCAGGACTAATTAGTAATGCGAATATGTGACATTGCAACAATTATTTAATAGCAAGTACTCTGGTTATTGGTGATAACCACTTGGACTCTGATATGCGGGAAGTTCCAAGTAACGTGACAAAGATCATGCTTTTAATATTCGTGATTGCAAATGCGGATAATATTTAAAAAAATGTAAATTATATCAAGATATAAACATCCAAATTCAATTCTACTGAAATATGGATTTTCACTTTGCGATGTCGAACGAGCCCCTTGTGTAGCAATGAATATTTAAGAAAAAGAAAAACTAAAAGGGCTTTGAAAAATAATTTAAAGATTGACAGAGTTTTTCGACTATACAAAATGTAAAAACGAAAAGACGATGCATCTTAAACTGACTTTGACTTTGCGAATGCGAATGGGTATAAATATTCGAATATTCGCGAATACGACTCCAAATGCGAATAGTAATAATCGTTACTATTCCAAGTGCATCAGTAGGTATGTTTGCCTTGTCCCTGTAGTTCCGGGACCAGAATAGGACTACGGTACCCTCTGCCTGTCGTAAAAGGCGACTAAAAGAGGCTTCCGGGGTTGCGGGCGGGAAGAGTGGGAGCTCGAAACGTCCGGTCAAGTGTCCTCGGGAAGGACGGCGGCATGTGTGGTTGCATGTTGCCGTAAAAACCAGAAGGTGCGGTGAGCAGTTCACGCCCACCAGAGAAGAGCCCAATGGGGTACACGCTGAGGACACCGGCGGCGGTCAACTGGAGTTCCCGGAGTCCTCTTCGCAGCGTCGAGGCCGGCCACCGAGCGGGTTTTAGTGCGGTAAGAATCCCACATAACCCGCGTTGCTCCCACGATGTCGGGTACTTTTTGAAAGTTTCCCCCTCGAAAACAAAAAAAGGTATGTTTGCCTGTGCGTGAATCGTTGTTGTAGGAAGTGGAACTATGATACAACAGGCTTATTACTGCAGCTAATATCTGTCTAACCTTTCTAGATCCGATATTTTGTCTATTAAAATTACTTTAAGTTTATATTTATTTAAGTTTATTTTTAGTTGTCCCAACAACAATTTATGTTTGTGTACAACTTGTTATACCAATAAATTTAAATATTTTGCAACTTTTTTTCTCATTTCTATGTGATTACGAATCTCATACTAGTTACCCATCTCTCGTCGACCATTTACTGTCCCACGGCTGGGCACGGGTCTTCTCTCGAAATGAGAGAGTTCAGGCCCACCGCGCTGGCCAAGTGCGAATTGGTGGACTACCCATATTATATATTATTTTATAAGCAGGAAATCTGTTTTACTACTACTAGAAATCGTATAAAGCTTCAGCAATTGTGTCATTATGGATGAGCCAGCCGGATGTCTTAGGCGATAAATTTGAGTGGTTACTTCACTCGCTCGATAAATAACGGTAGCCTGCAAGTGGCATACTTGAAACTATTACGTGGCATTTAAGGAAAAGTTTTTATATATAAAATTTAGAGTTCAAAGTAACAAAAGATCTATTCTATACTGTTGGTACGATACGTGTTGTCAATTGGCGATTATGTTAAGGACAGAAATCACAACTTGCTGTCGAACAAGGTGTTACAATCAATTAAGATAATGAGCACAGTGAAATACTATAAGACTCCATAATTGTATGTGTCGTGAGAGTGTTATGAGTGTCTATAATTAGAAAAAGTTTATGTATCTGTCTCTCTGTTGCTTGAATAGTCTGTTTAAAAAGATGAAAAGGTTTTTTGTATATAATTCGAAAATAATTCTGAATCTAAGAAAAGTAATAAAATTCATAGCATAAATTATCGCTAAGTCTAATGACCATTATCTATTGAAAGACATTTAAAATGTTACCAACAAAACGTTGCCAACTTTGATGGTCTTGCGTGATTAGTACTTTTTGGGATAATCTGACTATATCCGAATTTTACGAGGTTTACCTTCATAAGCATACTGATCGTATTAAACGCGCTAATGAAAAAAAATTAAAATGTCCGAACTGTTGGCGAATGGCGATTATTTAACATAATTTTATTTGAATAGATTCCGACTAGTTTAGTTCACAAATCAACGTACAGAATAATTTAACTATAGCTAGAAAACACAGTTGGTATAAGGTTTTTAAAATAGAAAAAAATATTTAAGAAAATTAAACTCTTTGAGGTTACAGATGTTTAATTACTTGTAAAGTAACACGCGGAGGGTACCGTGAACAGTACACAAGTTAGATTACATTGTGATTGCTTTGCTCGATAAAATAATTGGCATAATTTATTTTATCGGAAACGGATAACAGACGGATTATATTTATTCTAAATGATACAGACGTCGGCTATTAGACTAATAAATAGGTAGGTACAAATATACAAAATGTTTCAATACTTTTTCACCTTATCGTAATGATTCATTGAAAAATAAAAGCAGGAAGTTAAATAAAATTAATAATTTATTTATACTTACCGGAGTCAATCCTTTTTTTCTAAGAAATTCATCTGGCTCCTTTAAACAGAAGCATCCATACATAAGAACTAGGAAGAACATTAATGTTGTCATCGAAAATATTCCGTAGTATCCCATCTGTTGCACCAGTATTCCACTCACACCAATCCCGATAGGCAGTCCTGCTGTCATGCAAAAGTTTACTAAACCAACCCTAAAGGTTCGAGATTCTTCAGAAGTTATATCACTAATATAACTGAAAACTCCCAAAAACATGGTCACCCAGCTCCCAGTGATAGCCTGAAAGATCGTCTCTAAAAACACAGTGACTTGAACTGGGATTTCGTAAAAGAAGTAGACGTTAACAATATTGTTTATCGATGTCGCCAATTCTCCGCATATTGGTAGCAAAATGCAAAGTTTTCGCTTTCCAGTTCTGTCGCTCCAGGCACCCAGAAACATGATTATGATGCATGGTAACGCTGTTTGAATGACACTCTTCCAAATGTCTATCGACGCTATTAACTTTTGTACTTCCTTTTCATAGAACGTGTAGTTTTTGTTGTTTTTTCTGATCAGTGCGTCGCAAATTTCGTATGGGAATTCTAGATTTACTCGGCACGCTTTATCCAAATTGAAGTTGCCCATCGCGAATCTTGATATTACGCTAGGAATAATTAGCCCTGCGAGTAAGGGTTCGACAGTAATATTGTCTTTGATGTAACATAGCTTTTCAATAAAGGTCCCATCGCGGTAAGATTTGTGATTTTTCTTGTTTAGTGGCTTTTCTTCTTTCGTATCCTTGGTCTCCTGTTTTTCGTCAGCCATTTTGTGCTTGTTATCACTTTATTTTTTATATGGTTATTCCCATTTTATGTTAGATCTCCTAGCGCGTATAACTGGCACGGCTTCAATGCTTGTCGACACAGTGAACGTCAATGTAGGTACAATATACAATAGTTGTCTTTGATATTTACTCGTCCGATATATTTGTTTGATATCAATTAAGCGTTGATAATGATAAAGCGTGTACTGTAGATAATTGGCATTTGTTTTGTATTGGACGGATCAACGCGTGTTCTATTGAAATTGTAGGTTATATTGTTATTGTATATATTTCGCGGATGTGTTTACTTTAAATTTGAATCATTTATCTATTTTACGTGTACATAAATAACGAATTGTTTGATTTACGAGTAAATTCTCAAGAATGCGAGTATTAGTGCCATTTTGAGTGTTATTACAATATGTAGTGATAATAAAAAAGACGCCTTGTTATCACAGGTATCAATAACTAACATTGACTACTGATTATTATCAATAATAATTTGGGTAAAGTCTGTGATGTAACGGAAAATATATGTATTTACATTCGTTTGACGCAAGATCAAATTTAGCAAATCAGCTAATGAAATACTAAGAGTTGTGTATTTATACAACCTCAAAAACCGATATTGGTTGGAGGAAAATAAACAATATTTTATCATCTTGAAATCCTACTAATATTATAAATGCGAAAGTTTGTGAGGATGTATGTGTATTTGTTATTCTTTCACGCAAAAACTACTCAACGGATTAGGTTGAAACTTTACAGTAGTATAGGTTATACATCAGAATCACACATGGGCTATAATTTGTAATGATTTTTTTTTATAAGGTTATAATATAACGAGAAATATCAGGTTAGTCGGAAAAAAAGTTGTGCTCTAAGAGCTATCTTCGCGTACGCTGCCTAAACCGTTGGAGATATCCAAATATAATGTACCGTGGGATTGTTTGGCTCACATAGATCTAAATAAAAGTCCGCGACAGCATATGTCTATACTTTATGTATAACCCACATTAACTCTTTTTATACTTTGAAAATTTTAAAAATATCAAGTTGATGTTTCCATGGGTTTTATACAAACTAAATATTAATCCTTATCAAAATAAATGATTTCAAAAAATCAAGCATCTAATAAAGATCGAATCTGCCTTTTACACCATGTAAATTGGATAAGTAGTTTAGAAGATATTACGAGTATAACATATTGCGTACTCAATTGATTGACCAGCAGTACGCGCCGTGCGCCGCCGCCGTATACAACGAAGTTGTATGATATTAATATTTGAATGGTTATAAAACACGGAGCAAAATGTGAAAGGTCAATGACGTCTCTGTAGTTCCGGGAATGAGGCTACGGTATCCCCTGTCTGTGGTAAGAGGCAACAAAAACGGAGCTTTCGGGGTTGCGGGCGGCTAGACGGAGAGCTCCAAACACCCAGTCAGCAACTTTGGGAAAGATGTCAGCATGTGTGGTCGCATGATATCGTGAGAGCCAGGATGGACGGAGCTTGAACCGTCCAGCCAGGCGATCCCGGGAAGGACGGTGGCATTCGTGTGGTCGCATATCGTGGTAAAGACCAGATGGAGTGGTAGGCCCAGCCGCTCACTTGGGAGGAGCCCGATGGGGCAATGCACTCAGAGGACTCCAGTTGCGTTCCTTTGAAGATCCCGGACTCCTGGTGCTATAAGAATCCCAGATAACCCTGCGTCACTCCCACGGAGTACCTTTTGAAGGTTTCTCCCTCGACAAAAAAGAAAAAAAGTCAATGAGAATGAAACAGCGGAAAGGTTAAATATGTTATTCAATCGTCATCGACCTTTTAATGTAACACAACTCGGCACATATGTCAGATTAGCAGTAGTTTAGGTTGTAGTTGACCACGCTAGCCAACTGCGCGTTGGTAACCGTCACGCGTTTTGAGACCCTTTCTTAAAACTTTTAATTTCATAGTAAGCATTCATATCCGTTGCCGACAAAACTAATTCAAATTAATATACGTGCCTGTGATTTGAAATTTGAACACACTGATTTAGGCGATTAACACACGGCACCGCGCACCGCTGCGAATAGCGGTGCCCCGCGCGGTAAGGCGGATTACGCACCTGTAGGCGCGGATGGACCGATCATCAAAATAAACTTTTCGACATCGAATTGCATTTTATTAAATTGCAACACGGTCTGCATCAACGATGATCCGCGCGGTTAGGCGCCAGCCCGTGTGTGAGGCGCCGACCCCCCGCACTGTCGTTGGCGCGGAGACACGGTGGTGATGAGAACACCGCTGGACCGCGCGGCCAGTCGGTGTACGTTTGTGAGGCATTAACGGATTTATTAGACCCCAATCAACAACATGAGATCCGCTTCACCGCCTACCGTGGCAGTGAGCGGTACCGTATGTTAATCGCCTTAGAAAGTAGGGCAAGGGTTCAATCTGAAGTAAATCACAGATGCGTTGCTACTCCCGAGGACTATGATGATCGCCTCATATAAAAGTGAGCCGGCAGGCACACCCTTCAAATGAAACACAAGAACTGCTTGACGGTAGAAATAGGTGCGGCGGTGATGCCGCCCTTTTTTTTTTTTTTTTAAGTGGGTAATCCTCATGGGTACCCAGCCGCCCGGGGCAGCAGCTGGGTTATGCCGGACTCTTACCGGCTAAACCCCCACAGTGTTTTCACCTCCGCACCGTTTGGCGTGAACACGGGCGTGCTTTCACATTCATCCGCGAACCCGCCGGTGACTGGTCGCTTCCGCAACCCCTCCTCAAGTGGAGCAGCGAGCTCCCCTCCAACAGGAAGGCGCGCCAGAAAACACAAAGGCGCGCCTTACCTCCAAGGCTCCCATCCACAGGGCGACGGACCAACCTCGAGACCGCCACCCAGGAGCCGTGGGCATGGGCAAGCCCACACCCGCAAAGGCACCGACCTCCCACACCCAGCGGCGGATCCGATCCCTGGCTCCGCCGCAAACCACCAAACGGCCGCAGAGGACAGGGAGGACGGCAACGACACACCGCATCTCCTCTTCCTCTGCGGCCCCACCGCCAACGCATCTGACGGTGCGCCCCCGATTGGTCGCGGGAGACAGGGTGCACGGCAACGACACACCGAGACACCTCTCCTCCCGCGACCCCTCCTGCTGCGGAGGACAGAAAACACCGTCCCCCGCAGCCCCCTCGGATGCATCCGGAGCGGGCCTCCAGCTAAGCCCACTCGGAGCGTCCCCTCCCTGGAATCCCTCTTGGCTTCACCGCGGCGCCCCAAGCCACGGTTACTGAGCCCCCTCACCACGACAAGGTGGAGATCCCTTCGAGGGGGGGTGATGCCGCCCTGGTTGAACCATTGCTCTACCATCTTGCAAACTTTATGTGACAGACTAAATTCCACGCGAGCGAAGCCGCGGGCAAAGGCTAGTATCCAATATATTGGCCTTTTTAGGACAAGCATTTTTACTTCTAATATAAATATAGTCTATATTAGAAGCAATATATACTATCAGCAATATGATCGGTACATATGGGGTACCTAAGTTATATAGGTACCTAGCTATAAGTTAAGAACTAGGGACTTAAAATGTTAAATTCAAGGGTGCTATAGAATCCTTTGACGCTCGATTCCGATGGCCCTAGGTTAGGTATGTGTCAAGTCCACCAATAGGATTGCCTATTTTTATTGCTTAACACAGCATTCGCTGACATATGCTTTTGTCTATTATATTTCTAGTATATTATAGATTTGATGTATGCCTATGAGCTCTCTCATTCCGAGAGAAGACCCGTGCCCAGCAGTGGGACAGTAATGGGTTGACGACGACTATGAGCTACAATCGCTATAAGTATCTACAGCTAGCTATACTCTTTCATAGCATCTCTTACGCGGTTAGCTTAGCGTAGACTTCGTACTTTTTTGATAGAAATACATATTAGCTATTCTAATTAAGTATGTACGTAAAATTAAGGTAAAGTATGACTTAGTAAATGTGATGTTTCAATGATTCCTCCTACAGGAGAGTCTATCTACATTTTTTATCGCTTTAAATAGCAAACGAGCATGCAATCCACCTAATGGTAATTTGTAAGTAACTTCATATAGAACACGCGTTCTATGTGAAGTTTTGCACAAATGCGTTGCCACTGAGACTACTACTATGAAAACTAAGATAGTGAGAAAGTGAACCGGCAACCAAAATATTCTCGTGACACAATGTTCGTTCCCGTACTCCTCCGAAACAGCTTGAACGATTCTCACGAAATTTTGTGAGCATATTGAGTAGGTCTGAGAATCGGCTAATAGAGTACCCCTTAGTGATAAAGGTCGTCTACCCTTAACCTTTGTTTTTAATTTGTATATGACAAAACAACGTTTGTCGGGTCAGCTAGTAGTACATCTATACTAATATATAAAGTTGAAGAGTTTGTTTGTTTGTTTGTTTGAACGCGCTAATCTCAGGAACTACTGGTTCGAATTTAAAAATTCTTTTTGTATTGAATAGACCATTTATCGAGGAAGGCTTTAGGCTATATAACATCACGCTGCAACTATTAGGAGCGAAGAAATAATGGAAAATGTGAAAAAAACGGGGAAAATTATTCATCGTTGAGGGCTTCCGTTGCGTGCGCTGCGAAAACGGTACAAGATAAAAAAAATATATGTATGAAAGAATTAACTCTTGAAATGATCTAAAAAAATGTCCGCGACAGTATATGACTATCTTTTAAGATTAACTCACTAGAACCGTTTTCATGGTAATCAAATTCGGTCGAAATTAGTTAAGAGTTGTATCAACGTAATAATATTAATCTTTGTCCAAATAAATGTGTTGTTGAATAAGTGTATTTAATTGTGAACAAAATTGTCTTTGACATCACTTTCTATGAACATCTTAGAAGATATGACAATTTTAAAATAACACCGATATGAAATTTAGCCGCTCCGCATGATGTGAAAAACATGACGCTGGACGGAGGAGGGGCGCTGCTTGCGAGGGACGCGGAGAGAGGGATAAAAATAAAACTAAAAACATAATTTACGCAGAAGTACTCTAAAATGTTCTCTATTATGTTCTTTTCAAAAATAAATTGTCTAAAATAATAATAGAAAATGAAACGGACAAAGTTGTGGGTAACAGCTATAATTTATAAAGCTGAGGAGGTTGTTTGCAAAAATAAATTTTGCCCAATATAACTATTCCACGCGGACGAAGTCGCGGGCACAGCTAGTATATAATATGTAGCCAACCTCTGGCAGAACCCTGATCTTACTCGTAGTAGAGTCCGAAATCGGGTCCATCTCATAACGGTCAGGCGGACTGCATGCTCGTTTTATGTTAAAAAAATAACTCAACATCAGATTTTGCTTCGCATCGTTGAATATATGATTGATAGAATCTAGCGTTAATTTGTAACTTTGGTCTACACCGGATGCAAAATGATGGCCAACACGTCAACGTTTTGTTGAATTATACCATTAGACAATTTCATAAATTGCTAACATTTACGAGGGATTTTCCCGACCACAAACCGTGACAGGTACTATCGAAGAGTTTTTTTGGTGTTTAATTTAGACAATGTTTACTCATTTATTCTTAGAAAATCGATACTGACCTTGTATTGTTGTAACAGATTGTTAAGAAACCTGACAGTTTTAACATAAAAAAATGGTCAAGTGCGAGCTCAACTGCATATCGAGTTCCGTACAGTTTCTATGAAAACGGCAAAAAAACGTGCACAACGAATTCCGTACTGTCTATGAAAACGGCAAAAAAAAAATGTTTATTGTATCGGAGTCCCATTTAAATATGCATTGTCCCGTTGCATATGCGGAGTCCCATTTAATTATTTCTGTTTCATAAGTCTAGCTATTAAAGTTTATGAGATACAACTTGGTGACACACGGGCCGTCCCTGTAGTTCCGGGATCAGAATAGGGCTACGGCATCTCCTGCCTGTCGTAAGAGGCGACTAAAAGGGGCTTCCGAGGTTGCAGGCGGCTAGAGTGGGAGCTTGAACTGTTCGGTCAGGAGATCCCGCGAAAGACGGCGGTATGTGTGGTCGCATACCGTCGTAAAGACTAGACGGAGCGGTGGGCCTAGCCACCCATCTGGGAGGAGCCCGATGGGGCAACGCGCTCGGAGGTTTCCGGTTGAAGTCGTTTCGAGATCTCGGAGTCCTCTTTTTAACAGAACCGAACAGCGGAGTCTTAGGTAGTAATAGGGTTCTATTTTTACCTTTTGGTAACGGAACCTTAAAAAACAGCTATAGAAAGATGAAGTGATTATAAGGAAAAGACAAATTCACCTGAGTTTCTCGTCTGATTCATCTTATCTCAGTTGCTATCCTATTGTGATTTGATGGTAGTGTAAAAAATATGACAACTGACAGTTTATACTTGCCTCTGCCTCTAAACATTTTTTTTTCTATTAACCCCTTTTGTTCATTTTCGCCGTGTGGTGTCGGCCTTTTAGAATAGCACCACTCCCTCTCTTCCCGTGGATGTCGTACGAGGCGACTAAGGGACATAAATCCAAGAGATGGGCAGCAGCATCTCCTTGTGTAATTTACATCTACTGCGGTCACCAACACGCTTGCCAGGCGCGGTGACTATCGGCAAAAACCCCCAATGAAAGGTGCAGAAGAACCCCGGCCCCCAGTCCCCGGCAGCCCCGCTATTCCAGGCTACGGTAGCGGCCTAGGTAACGGCGGGGCAGGGGGTGCTAAGAATCTCCGGCAGAGATCCGGCTACCGCAACCGACGACTTCTGCACCTGGCAACATACAACACCAGGACACTGAGGACCGACGAGAAGATACAGGAGCTGGAAGAAGAGATAGACAAGTTGAACTGGAGTGTTTTGGGATTGTCTGAAGTCCGAAGACAGGGTGAGGACACGATAATCCTCAAATCGGGCAACTTGTTCTATCACCGGGAGGGCGACCACCTGTCTCAGGGTGGTGTCGGGTTCCTCGTCCACAAATCCCTCGTCAACAACGTGGTAACAGTCGACAGTGTGTCGTCAAGGGTAGCGTACCTTATACTCAGAATATCTAAACGGTATTCGCTGAAGGTCATACAGGTATATGCGCCGACTTCGACACACCCAGACGATGAGGTCGAGGTTATGTATGAGGACGTAAGTAGAGCCATACATACCTCAAAGACCCACTTTACCGTTGTTATGGGGGATTTTAACGCAAGACTAGGCGCGCGGAACGATGGCGAGCGGAGGCTGGGGCCCTTTGGAATTGGACAACGGAACCACCGAGGCCACTTGCTTGCCAACTTCTTGGAGAGGGAGGGCTTATTTATGATGAACTCTTTCTTCAAGAAGAAGGCACAGCGAAAGTGGACTTGGATAAGTCCTGATGGTTCATCTAAAAACGAGATAGACTTCATTTTGGCAGACAAACGGCACATATTTAATGATGTCTCTGTGATCAACAGGGTGAAAACCGGAAGTGATCACCGGATGGTAAGAGGCACATTAAATATCAACGTAAAGCTGTAACGGTCACGCCTAATGAAGTCTACGCTCCGACCAACACCTGTCCAAATCCAGGGCTCCGAAGAGTTTCAGCTTCAGCTACGAAATCGTTTCGCGTGTCTCGATTCTTGCGTTTCGGTGGACGAAATTAACACCAAGGTAGTAACAACTGTCCACGAGGTGGGGTCTAAGTACTTTAAGACCCACAGTCCACCACCCACAGAGCATACTCTCGGTCTTATGAGGGAGAGGCGAGAACTATGTGTGCAGTCTCCAACCTCAATGTCGAAATACAGACTGCTCAATAAACAGATCTCTCAGAGTAGGCGACGCGATTGGCGTGCTCATAACACCCATCGCGTAAAAGACGCTATTGAGCGAAACCAGGGCTCGAGAGTGTTCGCCAGGGATCTGTGCGTTGGGCAGAGCCTGCTGACGAGGTTGAAGACCGAATCGGGCACCATGGTTTCGTCTAACCCCGATGTTCTGAGAGAAATTGAGAAATACTACGGACAGTTGTATGCTTCCGCACGAGTTCCCGCCCGTAACAAGGCGGACGACAAACGTGCCAAACTGACCCGACACTATACTGAGGACCTCCCGGATGTCAGTCTGTACGAGATTAGAGAGGCTCTCAAACAGCTGAAAAACAACAAGGCACCGGGCGATGACGGAATCACAACAGAGCTGCTAAAAGCTGGCGGTAAACCCGTACTAGTGGCGCTCCAAAAGTTGTTCGATTCCGTCATTACTAGCGGGACAACCCCGGAAGCGTGGAGCAGAAGCGTAGTGGTGCTGTTCTTCAAAAAGGGCGACAAAACTCTTTTGAAGAACTACAGGCCCATTGCGCTTCTGAGCCACGTGTATAAGCTGTTTTCGAGAGTCCTCACTAACCGCATTGCGCGCAGGCTAGACGACTTCCAGCCTCCCGAACAAGCCGGTTTCCGAAAAGGCTACAGCACCATGGACCACATTCACACGCTGCGGCAGATTATACAGAAGACCGAGGAGTATAATCTGCCGTTATGTGTTGCTTATGTGGACTATGAGAAAGCCTTCGATTCTATCGAGCACTGGGCGGTGCTGGAGTCCCTTCAGCGATGCCAGATCGACTATAGGTACATCGAGGTGCTGAAGTGTGTATACACAGCCGCCACCATGTCAGTCCGAGTACACGACAGAAGCACAAATCCAATCCAACTGCAGCGGGGAGTCAGACAAGGCGATGTTATATCGCCGAAACTGTTCACCGCTGCGTTGGAAGATTTGTTCAAGCTGATGGAGTGGAAAGGTCTTGGCATTAACATCAATGGCGAACACGTCACGCACCTTCGATTTGCCGATGATATAGTCATCTTGGCAGATTCGCTGACGGACCTCAGCACAATGCTAGGCGACCTCAACAGTGCCTCACAGCGGGTGGGTCTTAAGATGAACATGGACAAGACGAAAATCATGTCTAATGTCCATGTCACACCCGTACCGGTAGTTGTTGACGGCACTCCTCTCGAAGTTGTCGACGAGTACATTTACCTGGGACAAACGATCCGGATGGGTAAGTCCAACTTTGAGAGGGAGGTCACTCGTAGAATCCAACTCGGCTGGGCTGCGTTCGGGAAATTACGTAGTATCTTCTCGTCCAAAATTCCTCAGTGCCTGAAGTCGAAATTATTCGAGCAATGTGTGTTGCCAGTGATGACCTACGGCGCCGAAACGTGGTCCTTCACGGTAGGCCTCATTCGGAGGCTCAGGGTCGCTCAGCGTGCTATGGAGAGGGTTATGCTCGGAATTTCGCTACGAGACATGATTCGCAACGATGAAATCCGTAGACGAACGAAGCTTACAGACATAGCTCTCAAAATTAGCAGGCTGAAGTGGCAGTGGGCCGGCCACATCGCTCGTAGGACCGATAACCGATGGGGAAGAAAGGTCCTCGAGTGGCGACCACGTTTAGGCAAAAGGAGTACAGGTCGCCCCCCTACCAGATGGACCGATGACCTGAAGAAGACAGCGGGAAACCGTTGGATTCAGAGGGCACAGGACCGGTTGGAGTGGCGCCATTTAGGGGAGGCCTATGTTCAGCAGTGGACATCAAAGGGCTGATGGATGGATGGATGGATGGATGGTTCATTTTCACAGGCAACACATTACATAGTTCTCAAACGTAATTATTATATGTACCTACCTAACGTTTACTAAACGTTTTTTAAGCGTTTGAAGTATCAAACACGCATGAGTATGCTGATACCTGATGGTAAGTGGCCACTGCTGCCCATGGATATCTGTAAGAAACTTTATATAGAACATGGGTTCTATCTGAAGTCAATCATAGATGCGTTGCTATTCCCGAGTAATAAGATCGCGTGATTTGAAAGTGACCCGGCAACCACAAAACGTGAGAAATATAATTGCTTCGGATGGATGGATTACCTTATATAATTTGTTGTTTGAAACTTCGTTATTACTAAGTCATATCTTAATTAATTGTATTAACTTATTATTATGTCCACTTGACAATAACATCATATCAATGACCTGTTCTTTGTGTCACTTCAAAGTTAGCTGTAAATATTTGATCGGTAATTCACTAGAACATTAATTAATAATGCTCACTAGAATATTTACTCGTATTTTGTAGAATACTGATCCTAACTGATATTATAAATTAGAATGTGTGTTTGTTTGTAACGACTCCACGCCTCGACTGTATAATAATTATCATGAGATTATAACACACTGTCACGGGTTAGAAAAAGATGTAGAATATCTTTCTTCTTAAAATAAAACAATATTCCTAAAATAGATAAACATCCTCTTCTTTTACTATCCTCAATATGCACGATTTTTTATATTTTTCATATTTATGTTATTACTAGCTAAACCCCGCAGCTTCGCCCGATAAAATTCGCTAAAAATATCGATTTATCGATAAAAAATATCGCTTCGATAAAAAATATCGATTTATCGATAATCCCGTGAGAGTAAGATATTTTCACTCAGTAAAAAGTAGCCTATATGTTAATCGAGAGTGTCAGCTAACTCCCTACCACATTGTATGAAAATCGCTCTAGCCGTTTAGACGTGAAGAAGTAACAAACATACACACTCACAAACTTTCGCCTTTATAAAATTAGTATGATTTCATCGTAAAAAATATGTTATTAATAAAAACACATAACATATTCGAATCATATACCGTATTGATTTTGATGAGGTTGATTGATAGATGTTAAATTAATATTAATGCTCAGCCTCTTTTTTAAATTTTAAAACATTTAATACAGATAAATAAAGATCCTAGAGTGGCGTCTACGTTTAGGCAAAGGAGCACTGGCGCTCCAAGAAGATGTACAAACGAGCTGAAAAAATATAGCGGGGAATCCTTGAATGCAAAAGACAAGACCTATTGAAGTGATGCCATTTAAGACAGGCCTATGTCCAGCAGTGGGGGCGTAAGGCGTTGGCGGTGTGAGCTTCCGTCTATAGGCTCGAGGTGCAACAAGCCTCGTACCACACAGACACGATTTCTCCAAGACTTGGTGTTGGGGGCCGGTCGATCTAGATTTGGTGACCTTCTTTTTTGGTGGACAAAAACTGCCGATCGTTAATTTGTATACATTTGACGACTTTTTTGTCGACAAACTGCTACTTTAATAAGAGGGCCTCGCGAATTGAAGCTTGACCACATCAAGTTTAAGTAGTTTTTTGCCACGGACGTGCAAGTTGTTGAATGGGCTTCCTCCTAAGGTATTCCCGGAGCGCTATGACATAGGGTTCTTAAAAAAAGGTGCGAAAAGAGCTCTCCTTCACAGCCGGTGATGCATTGGCGACTCCTCTGGTGTTGCGAATGTCCATAGGCGACGGTGACTACTTCCCATCAGGTAGCCCGTCTGCCTTATCGTTAGGTTAAGGTATATATATATAAAAAAAAAGTTTAGGTCTTGCGTCGCCACTAATTTCCCGCAATGGACCTCGGAAGGCTGTTTTTTTTTTATTTGACTGAAGTAGCAAACGAGCATGCAGTCCACCTGATAGAAAGTGGTCACTGCCGCCCATGGACATCTGTAACCAACTTCATACAGAACATGGGTTCTATCTGAAGTCAATCACAGATGCGTTGCTACCCCCGAGGACTATGATGGTCGCCTCATGTAAAAGTGTGCCGGCAACCACACCCTTCTATCGAAACGCAAGAAATGCTACACGCTAGAAATAGGTGTAGCGGTGGTACTTCCCCGGTCGAACTACACTGGTTCTACGTTCCTTCTTCCTACCTTCAAAATGTTTAATGGAATACAGATAAAATATAATCTTTATGTATGTAATTAGGAATTTATTAGAGTAAGATGTTACAACAACATCTTACGGATGCTTTAAGTGGCACGCGCAAAAAGTTGTTTTTAACGTCTTCTAGGAAAAAGCCGTAATATTGTGAATAAGGTAACTTAGCTACTGATGGTTATCTAAAATTTTATTCAATTGCTTATTCTGTTACTGAGCGGCTTACAAATATACAATACACTACAAGGGACCTAATATTAATCTGATTAATATTTTAAATACGAAAGTGTGTGAGGAAGTAAGGATTTGGCACACTTAATAATTTAGATTAATATATCCAATACTGTGGTAGACATGATCTGAACTCACCCTGTAGTCGGGGAGTAGAATACGGCTACGGCCCTGCCTGTTGTAAGAGGCGACTAACGGGGCCTCTGGGGTTGCGGATGGCTAGAGTGGGAGCTCGAACCGTCCAACAAGCAACTCCGAGAACAACGGCGGTATGTGTGGCTGCATCTCGCCGTAAGCACCGGATGGTGAAGGGGGATGGTACACGTAACCCAAGAGATGAGCCCGTGAGGGGCGCTGCGCTACCCCTAGCGGTAACCGGTGTCCCCACACCGGTTCGTTCCGTTGGAGTTTCCGAGTCCCCTACTACAACGCTGAGGAAGGCCACCGAGGAGGTTTTAGTGGGTAAAAATCCCACATAACCCGGAGTCTCTCTCACAAGGCTTCGGTGTACCTTTTGAAGGTTTCCTCCCCGTAACAAAAAAAAAAAGACATGATCGGAACAGGCGAAGCTGCGAGAATAACGCATTTGATTAATAATTAACTAGCGAAATTGCTTGAGCCGGCGAACTACTTTTCTATTCCATATTATGCATGTATTATACATAAATAAAAACCTTCCTCTTGAATCACTCTATCTATAAAAAAATGCATTTAAGTCCGTGTTGTCGTTTTAAAGATCTATTTATACATGGCGACAGACAGCGGGAAGCGACTTTGTTTTATACTATGTAGTGATTATATATCTTAGAATTTACAAGAGGACCCAGGGAAGGACTGGGATATTACGCGAACATTAGCGGGAGTTGAAAGTAGGTAAAATGAGTTTGTTTGGTAAATATTTAAGACAAAGAATGAGTCAACGTGCTTTCACGGAATCCGTGGTCGAAGTCCTACTTATAAAATTGTACAAATTGTTTAAGTGGTTTGTGTTTATTTACATTATATGTTCACGTGACTAGAGTGTTCACTATTTACTATTTCTTGGAAGTTCGTTCATGACATCGTTAGGTTAAATATCGGTTATTAGTTTATATAAATAGTGATTATGTGCATTTAGTGGTACCGAGGAGGTAACACTAACCCACCTATTTCTATCGTCAATAAGTTTTAGTGAAAGGGTGTGGTAGCCGGTTAACTTTTATTGAGGCAACAATCTTAGATCTCGAGAGTAGCAACGCATCTGTGATTGACTTCAGATAGAACCAATGCTTTATATGGAGTTGCTTGTCGACTATGAGATTATTATTATTATTACTACTATTCTCACTGAACCAAACGAATTGTATTTTTTTTGTAACAATGTATAGTGATAACTCAATGGTATATCTAAATAAATAAATAAATAAATAAATAAATAAATAAACAAATAAATAAATAAATAAATAAATAAATAAATAAATAAATAAATAAAATGTGCGCCACTGATCACTTACCATCTGTTGGAATGGATTGATTATTTTTTCAATTAAAAAAAAATAGCTTGGTGGACTTCACACAGATTTGAGGTACTTTAAGGATTTTTAAGCATGTAAGGTTTTCGTATCTATAAATTTATCACATGTTAATAAGATTGAACAATCAGAGGCGTGATTGAGACATAATGATTGAGAGATGTAATTTCAGAACTAAGGGATCAATATTGAACTAGGGATTAGTATAGTAAAGTAATTATTTCGAGTTTAAAATTTTATGATGCTAGTATTTTTTTACTAATGATTAAAATTTTGCATTATGATTTTCCTATATTTGTTTATGTATTCCTTGCTTAAGATGAATGAGAGACGGATAACGTTATTTTTGATTGCAATTTTAATATGCCAAATCATATATAACTTTTTTAAATATTGGTTGGTCGATTAATGTGTTATAATTTTTTGGTAATCCTTGAAATGAGAAGAAAATTAGCTTATTTTAACACTATTAATAATGAAAAAAAAGCGTTTACCATAACGGTCTCTACTTGGTAAGATCAGGGTTCTATCCCTGACCAGGCTGGTGACTTCAGTATGGGGTATAGGTGTATCACACATTATCCCTGAAGTTCCGGGATCAGAATAGGGCTGCGGTATCCCCTGCGTGTCGAAAGAGGCGACTAAAAGGGGCCTACAGTAGTTGCGGGTGGTAAGAGTGGGAGCTCGTACCCTCCAACCAAGCGACCCCGTGTAGGACGATGACATGTGTGGCCACATGCTGTCGTAAACACCAGGTGTGTTGTGTGTACAATGCTCACTGGGAAGAACCCAAAGGGGGAATCGCGCTCGGAGGAATCCGGTTGTGTTCCATTGGAGATCCTGGAGTTCTCCACGCAGCGGCGAGGATGGATTGAAGGTTTCCCCGTCGATAATAAAAAAAAGGTGTACACGTTCGTGCGATATGTGGCAAACATACAAGATACAGGCGAAAATACTAATATTGGTCTATGTTTGTAAAACTGTTATTTATTTAGGAATAAATACGCAGATTATCACCATAAACCAGCGTTTTAAACTTTGAATAATTTATTAGAAATCAAAACCACTAAAACCAGTAATTTAAACCAAAACCACCGGTACCAAAAAACAGTAGCTTTTTGGTAATTGCGGTGGCGAATATCATTTAACCAAATACAGATATCACATTACGAATTATAATATGTGCAAGTGTTTAAACTCATATATTAATCACTCAATGTTATAACAACACTCAAAATAATGCGTATGTTGTTTACTATTTTTCCAATAACTAGTCACCCGTAGCATCGGCCGAAATTCGACCGTAATTTAAATTAAAAAACTAAACTTCATATTGTCCAAATTAGTACGGAATATTTCTCTAATTCAAATCAAATGTCATCTGACATTCTTGACGTTGTGTCTTTTCATAGTAAGACATTGAATGTTCTATTTCATTTAATAAGTACATATGTGTTTGTGACAAATGCAAGCCAGTGTGTGTAATGTGTTTTTAGTTGATTTTAGGTATGAAAAATGCATTATTTGAAAAAAATATTAACATTTTGCACTCCTTCTCTACGTCCACTATAACCGTGCAAAATTTCATACTAATCCGTCCGCGGCATATTACTTAAAAATCCGTCACAAATTTTTGCTTCACGTATTAATATAATAATTACCAATTAGCTAATTTTAATAAATCACTTTTAACATCACTGACAACACTTCACTTTTAAATTTTAATGACTTTAATTACCATTATCTAATTTAAGTATATTTTATTTATTTAGATCACATTACACTTTTAAATATTTTTTTTTTGCATATATCCACTTTTAGTTTAAAGCGTTCTTTACTTTTAACAAATGTTAGTATGTTTGATTTTAATTGTATGACATTATGCTTTGAAATAGATTTATTTTTGGTAATTTATATTTTGCACGTAACCATCATTTCAATGTGAAATTAAAACTTAAAATGACTCGCGTAATGTTATTTGCTTTTATAAAACTTGTTCTCCCGCGAATGGATAAACACGTTCTAGTCAGACACATCTAGCCACGAGGTTTCTTTAACAAATCGCCTCTGGTTTGACCAAACGCGATTAAACGGAAACGTATATATTAATACGTGAAGCAAAAAATTGTGATGCGTTTTTAGGATACTTACCGCAGGCGGACGAGTATGAAATTACTCACGGTCATAGTTGATGTAGCGAAGGATTGCGCAATGCTAATATTTTTTCAAATAACTCATAAACATACATAAAATCAACTGAAGCCACATTACACTACTACCTTCCATTTGACACAAAAACATAATAAACGAAATAGAATATTCAATGTCTTACTATGAAAGCACATAACGTCAAAATGTCAGATGTCTTTGTCAAAATACCCGCTATTGCTTTTAAATGCAGCTTAGCTAATAAAACTCTTAATACCTTTGAACGGGTGCATTTAAAATAATTTGAAAATGACTAGAATTTATTTAAATTAGAAAAATATTGGTGCTACCTTGGACAATATTAAATTTATTTTTTTAATATAAATTACGGTCTAATTTTGACCTTTGCGACGGGTTTCTAGTCTCTTTAAATTAGTCATTAAGTGTTCTTAGCAGTGATAGCCTAATGGTGGAAACGGCCTTTCGAGTGTCCGAGATTCGAATGGCAGGATCGTACCACTGATTTTTCTAAAATGACGTATTAAAAACTAATTATCCCACACACGCTAAATATCCTTATTAAACCTACACACCTGAGGGTACTTAAACAAAGTTACCAAAGTTGTGTGAAATCGACCAATGCGCACTTGGCAGGTGGACTATGGCCTAAAACTCTTTCATTGTAAGAGAAGACCCGTGCCCAGTATTGGGACAACAATAGGTTAACGACTAGTCATAAATATATTGCACATCTCTCCCTCAAACCCTTTATACACACACATACAGAGCTGCTCTTTACTGTCTGCTGTTTGTTCCATCAAACGTTTCTTCTTCTTTCAATTCTTAGTAATATTGTAAATGCGAAAGTCAATATTTTATGTGTGTTTGTGATGGATGGATTTCGCCGAAATTTGTCACATACTTTCACACTTAACACTTTCTACACTCACTGCCCCACAGTAGTTTTTCCTGTGTAAGTTCCATGAACATACAAAGACGGATACACAAACATCCAGATGTAGAACAGACATCTAGATTCATCATTCAGATGTCCTGTTTGGCCGGGAGTCGAACCTAGAACCCACTGCGTATCAGACCGATACAGTGACCGCTTCGCCAAGCGGGTCAGCCTATGACCGGGATACTAATTATGTTAAACGACAGAAGCGGACGATGCTGCGGGAATATCCTATTCTTGAATAAATCTTCTATTAAATCTATCGCTGTAGATGTATCTCCTACCTACCAATTGTATACGCGACCAACGATTACGTACTTAACCAATCTACCTTCATCTGATCGTCCTTTGTGCTCCATCTTAGACTCTTATCTAAATATAGTGACTGCTCAATTCTGTCATACGAAGTCTTTATTCACAGGAAATTATTACGGATGTCCGTTTTGGGAAAATACAAAAATTTAAAAAAATATCCGTCTAGTGACAGATGCACTATAGGGAGGGGGGGTTAAGGTTAACCCACCCTCTCGTGCAGATGTAACATAGTGTAAGTAATTAGGAGCGTCGGTATTCTTTAAGTGGGCGGCAAATATTCAGAAATTTAAAATGATGAATGGACCTTATAGCACATCTTTGTCATACAATCTTTGAATGTCTAAGTCCACCGTCCCTAAGGAGCTGTCCTTAAAATACGTGAGGCTCGAAGAGGGGGGGGGGGGGGGCTTTGCCAAAATTCACGAAATAATATATTATTACGTGTATTTACTTTATCGCACGACTTTCATTTCATATGCTCATCCATTTATTAGTATTGAATCATCATTTTTAA
Source organism: Spicauda simplicius (assembly GCA_949699795.1). NCBI lineage: Eukaryota > Metazoa > Arthropoda > Insecta > Lepidoptera > Hesperiidae > Spicauda > Spicauda simplicius. The sequence continues at coordinate 19,369,100 of OX453059.1, forward strand.
GTCAGTCACAAACAACTTGCAACCCTCTTCTTAGACAATTTTATCAGTCTTTGAGTTTCTAGAATAAAAGTAGATTATAATTAGATTACCTGGTATATAAATTAGATAAATAATCAAAAATTTAAGGATCTTTGTAGGTCCACAAATACACGTGATTTTGGATGGGAGAGGGGGGTCTTAAAAACTTACCACGTATCACCAAGGGGCAGGGGGGTTAAAATGCTTAAAAAACATCACGTGATTAATGGACGGCCCCTAACCGTTAACCTTGGAACTGTTAATGAGTAATAACATCGGGTCGAATGAAGTTCCGGGTTCAATCACCGGCCAGACAGTTATCTAAATGATGATGTTACATTTCTATTCTAGATGTTCTGGGTATTTGTGTATTCGTCTTTGTGTATTGTGGTATTCTTGGTAGAGGAAAAATCTTTGCAACAGGCTGTTGAAAAGGGGCTATAGCATTATAATTGCAGTATTATTGTTATGTCAAACTAGTTTCTGACGAATCCGAACCTTGTATATATAAACTTTCATGTAATTTAATTTTATAACATAAGTTTTGTCTGACACTTAAGTATTCCATAAAATAAATAAACGTAACGATCTAGAAAATAATTTGGTTCTACTAATTGGTAGACCCGTTGCCTACAAAAGTGAGCCGGCAAACAGGGTGTGCTCACTTTTTAACCGACTTCCCAAAGGAAAGAGGTTATCTATTCGTCACGTATATTTTTTTTTTTTTTTTTTTTTTTTTTTTTTTTTTTTTTTTTTTTTTATGTATGTTCGGGCGAAATGGCTAGAAATCGTCGACCTACCGACACGATTCATACGACATTGTATGCGACTAGTTTCACAGGCAGTCCCATATTGAGGAAAATGAAAACCTTCCGGCGGTTTTCCCGGAAAATTGGAAAATGTCGGTTTCTTAAAATCTTGAATAACTTGGGTGTTTATAAACCGATTTCCATTTTCTTTCTTTCATTTGATAGGAAATTTTGTCACGCAACTTTTTCTCTTGGACATGGGTATGCTGTGATGCTTAACTCTTTGAGTTATGGGGTGGAAACCACCACCACTCCTCAAGTTTTTTAGATAATTTGAGATAACTCGGCTTCTGCCGAATTGATTCTTATGAAACTTGGAATATGTATTATATATCTATGCTTATATAGGTTGACGAAAAATTTGACCTTCAACTCTTCGATCCTGATGATGCAGGGTTACAGCTATCCTAAACTATAACATTAGCTATTTGGTGCTTACATATATGTAACAAGACTACTAAGCAGAGACATGTGATGAAAATTTGACCTTCAACTCCTCAATCCTGATGATGCAGGGGTGCCTCAAGCCTAAACCATAGGGGTTGACCATTTGGTGCTTATGGGTATGTTATAACAATACTAAGCAAAGACATATTATAAAAAAAATGACCTTCAACTCCTCAACCATGATGATGCAGGGTGCTGTAAGCCCAAGCCGTAGGTGATGGCCATTTAGTGCTTACGGATATATAATAAGATAGCAAGGCAAAGATGTACGATGACAAATTTGACCTTCAACTCCTCAACCCTGATGATGCAGGGATACTGCAGGCTTAAACCATAAACGTTAGACATTTGTTGCTCACGGATTTGTAATAACATTGCTAAGCAAAGGTATACGACGAAAAATTGGACCTTCAACTCCTCAATCCTGATGATGCAGGGGTATTGAATGCCTAAGCCATAAAACTTAGCTATTTCAATCTTACGCATTCAAAATGATATTTAAAAAAATGTAAGGTAAAACATTCGAAAAATGGTTGTATACGGTGGAAAATTGGACCTTCAACTCCTCAATCCTGCTGATGCTGGGGTGCTTCAAGCTTAAACTATTGGCGTTAGCTACATGATCGCTACGTATATCTGATAAGATTACTAAGCAAAGATATAAGATGAAAAATTTGACCTTCAACTCCTCAACTCTGATGATGCAGGGGTACTTCAGGCTTAAACTATAGGCGTTGGCCATTTGATGCTTATGGGTATGTAATATATTTACAAAGCGAAGACGTATGATAAAAAAGTTGACCTTCAACTCCTCAACCCTGATGATGCAGGGTACTGTAAGCCCAAGCCATAGAAGTTGGGGATCTGTTGCTTACGTGCATTCGATGAGATTACATAGAAAAGATATGACATGATAATTTTGACCTTCAACTCTTCGGCCCTGATGATGCAGGGGTACTTCAGGCTTAAACCATAGGCGTTGGCCATTTGATACTTATGGATATGTAATATATTTACAAAGCAAAGACGTATGATAAGAAAATTGACCTTCAACTCCTCAACCCTGATGATGCAGGGTACTGCAAGTTTAAACCATAAGCATCGGCCATATGGTGCTTACGTATATGTAATGAGATTACTAAGCAAAGATATGACATGATAATTTTGACCTTCAACTCCTCAACCCTGATAATGCTGGGTTCCTTCAAGTTTAAACCGTAGGCATCGTCCATATTGTGCTTACGTATACATAATATTGTTGTTCACAATACCAACAATGAGTTTCGGAGAGGATATAATTATGATCAAAAATTCCACTTTGAATACAATTACCTGAAAGATGCAAGAGTACTACCAACCTTTTTAAATTGGATGGGTTATTTTTATCAGTATCAGTTGAATTATACTCTTAGTTATAAGGTTTATATTACTTTTTCTACTTTAAATATTGATAATTATAGGTCTATTCTTTAAATAAATGTTTACTCAGAAAATGTTGTTTTATTCGGTTAGGTTAGGTTCGAACAGATTTTTCCAATTCAGGATCTAAGGGAGGGGGCGCGGTAGCGCCCCCGACCGGTTGTGTCAAAGAAGTCTATTTTTATATGATGACGTCAGCACATAATTTTATTCATCCGAAAATCGGACGAATAATTAATTTTATTCATCCGGTTAGCGGACGACTAGCAACAGCCATAACTGATTTTATCGTGACTGAAAAGCGTGAAAAAAAAATTTTAAACAAAAAATACAACCGACTTCCATGCCACATAAAAGTAAAAAATAATTTAAATACATGTTGGTTTAGAGCAAACACAGTTCTTAGTACATAGTCCCGAAGTCGGCGCTCATATAAGATACATGTAGTTTCGTCATGATCCAGCAAAATATGGTAAGCGCCGACTTCGGGACTATGTACTAAGAACTGTGTTTGCTCTAAACCAACATGTATTTAAATTATTTTTTACTTTTATGTGGCATGGAAGTCGGTTGTATTTTTTGTTTAAAATTTTTTTTTGTATGAAGCGACCATCTTAGTCCTTGGGAGTTTCAACACATCTGTATAATTGATTTCAGATAGCAACTTTGATCGATTATGAGAGATATTTATGGATATTTTTATGGAGATGCTTTTATGCTTTCATCTTATAAGAAAAAGGGTAAAGTACGGTTTAGCGTCGCGCACGAAAAGTGCGATAGATAAAATAGTAATTTTATCTATAAAAAAACAGCAAAAAAATTACTTTTATTGTATAACAATTATCCTCTTTTAGACAACTTGGCAATTCGCTGAACTTGGCAACACGCTGTCACGAGTTTTGATCGAACAAAAAACATGTTTAATGGGAAGCCCCACACAAGATGTTTGTTTGTTTTAAAAAATAGTCAAATCATTTGGGTTCTTATGCATAGTACAAATAAAATACATTTTGCACAAACACTTCATTCAAATTTTTTGGTCAACTGCGTCAGAGAAAGGAGTGATGTTTTTTTTTATGGTAACGTCCATTTCTTTGATACGGTCTACAGCTTAAACTCCTCTTGTAGTTCCGGGATCAGAATAGGGCTACGGTATCTTTGGCAAAGGGAGATCTCCCGCCAGGCAAGGTGATCATGCCTGGGGAGCGGCCGTGCTCCGGTACTCGTTGTTCGGAACTTGTATATATGCGGGGTATTGAAAATGCTTCGATAGCGTGTTTCAGAATACTAGTAGCGCCATCTCTTGATGAGTAGCGGGAGGTCGCCACATCACCCCCTGCTCAGACCGGAGGTCGATAGGTCCGCGAGTCTTCGCTGCAAGTACCGATGGATCGCCCTATTTCTGCGGTGAGTCGAGATGGGGGAGCGAAGTCAGGTCTTGGGAAGCCCTCTATCCTCGGTGAGTCGGGATGTGAAGGTGGAGCGAAGTGTGGAGGCGAGCAATGTCTGCTCAAGCTGTCCGTGATGTCGCGGAGAGCAGCTGGACCAGGCACAGGAAGCGTTTCATGATGCGCTGCGATGCACCTGATGAGCTGCTGATCAGATGTTCTGATGCTGCAGTCCATCCAGGGTGTGATGTTGCCACCATCGAGAAGGGACGTGTTCTTGTCAGGGGTCACCACTTTGGCAAAGGGTGATCTCCCGCCAGGCTAGGTGATCATGCCTGGGGAGCGGCCGTGCTCCGACACTGTATATATGCGGGGTATTGAAAATGCTTCGATAGCGTGTTTCAGAATACTAGTAGCGCCATCTCTTGATGAGTAGCGGGAGGTCGCCACAGTATCTCCTGCCTGTCGTTAGAGGCGACTAAAAGGGGCTTCCAGAGTTGCGGGCGGCTAGAGTGAGCGCTTGAACCGTCCAGCCAGGCGATCCCGAGAAGGACGGCGGTATGTGTGGTCGCATATCATCATAAAGACTAGACGGAGCGGTGGGCCCAGTCGCCCATCTGGGAGGAGCCCGATGGGGCAACGCGCTCAGAGGATTCTGGCTGTAGTCCTTCGGAGGTCCCGGAGTCCTCTTTGTAGCGCCGAGGACGGCCACCGGAGGGGTTTTAGTGCGGTAAAAATCCCTCATAACCCTGCGTCGCTCCCACAGCGTAGCTTAAACTCCTCTACAGATTTATCGTATAAAATATGAAAAAAAAAAAAAATTGTTGCGCGATGTAAATAACAGTTTTGACAAATAATACCAATATTATATTACCATTTTAATAAGTCCATGATATCGAATTAGGTCCAAATCTGTAATGGTAGCAATGATGAAGCCCATGGACATCTGTATTCAACCTCATATAGAACAGAGAATCTATCTAAAATCAATCACAGATGCGTTACTATTCCTGAGGACTAAGTTGGTCACCTGATATGAACGTGAACCGGCAACCTCACATTTCCACCAAAAAACAGGAACAGTGAAGTTCCTGTGTAGAAATAGTTTTGGTACCTCCCCGATCGAATCACTTTGGTTGCCGACTCACTTTTATATGAGGCGACCATCATAGTCCTCGAGAGTAGCAACGCATCTATAATTGACTTTACATAGAACTTCATGTTATTTGATGTTGCTTACAGGAGTCCATGGGCTGCAGTGACCACTTACCATCAGATTACATGCTCGTTTGCTACTTTAATCTTATAAAGAAAGATTTAAATATATCGTTTTGAAGTTTCTCCTTATGATACACAAAATCATGTTATTTATATTTACTTTCTAAAGTTTTATTATTTACAATTATATTAAAGCAAATTATTTAACAATATTGCTATCATATTGTGTCCTGGCACAGAGAGGTCCATTTTACATAAATATATGAAAGGTAGAACCAGTGTAGTTCCAGGGTGGGTACAACCGTCACATCTATTTCTAGCGTTTTGATGGAAGAATGTAGTTACCGGCACCCTTTTATATAACGTAATCATATTTGTCTCAGGAGTAGCAATGCATCTGTGATTGTCTCCAGATACAACCTGTTACTTTTAGATGTACATGGGCGGCAATGACTATTTATCAGCAGGTTGACTGCAGGGTCATTTGCTACTTCAATCAGATAAAAAGAAAACGTATATGTATAAGGAATAATCAACCAACATTTTATGGTGGTTTCTCCTAAACTTTTTAATATGGTAGATATTGAAAAGTTTAGGAGAAACGCAGTTTCACGTCCTAAATTATATTCGACATGACTACCGAATAAAGCTATGTTAGGTAATATAACAAGAAAAACACATGTTGAGTATATATCTACTTTCTATGAAAATCCCAAACAACAATAAAAAAATCTAGAAACAAATTGTATTATTTAATCTCTTATTTACGATACAAAACAATATACTAATTTATAATACAGACGGTTTTAGTTTTTCAAAAATCATTATTGATTTTTAAAACTGCGACTCTATGCGCGAGTCATTCGACCAATCAATTTCTTGCAAATTAGGCACTTCTCACACTTTTTGTCCCTTTTCATCTGTTTCACACTTTTCTTCTATTTCCAATGACGCCAGTTTCATCTGTTTCGTTTCCGAGCGATGTTTTGCAAAAAGCCAACTGTAAAAAATAAACTGAAATGTATGCAGAATATAGTAAAAGAAAATAAAAAGAAATTATAAATCAAACAAAACGTCCATATCACTGCCTCTTGGGAGAGTCCCAAGAATGCTGGCGGCGTTACCTCTTTGTATGGCCAAACTGATTCTTTGGCCATAATACGCACCAGCCCTTGGGTCTCCTGAAGCGTCGACCAGTCGCGACGATAGTTCTTTGCAGAACCGTCGTGCTTCTGGCCCCCATGGACCTAAAGTCTCTACCGCAAACGGATTATTTCTTTTTATTTTCTTTTACTTTATTTACTTTTTAAAAAATATGTATTATTTATTTTTAATATTTTGTTTTGTATATAGGTAGTGTAAATAGATGTGTTTCCAATAAATTTACGACTGCAGAATATCGTATTATTATGTCACTAAATGACAAAAGTATGAAATAGAATTAGAAAGCATGCTGTATATTTAAAGGTAAATAGTCTAATAGTATATTATTCGGGTACAGATGCGTAGTTAAAAGTTAATTTATTTCGCCAATTGTTTTTCGAATTGCAGAACTAGCATTCTATATCTGATGGTAAGAAGGCAGAAACGCCCATGAATATAAATATTCAACCCTGCGTAAGATGGCTCCTGTCTCTGTAGTTCCGGGACCAGAATAACTACGGTATCTCCTGCCTGTCTTAAGAGGCGACTAAAAGGGGCTTACGGGGTAGCGGGTGGCTAGAGTGGGAGCTCGAACCGTCCAGCCACACGATCCCTTGTAGGACGATGGTATGCGCGGTTGCATGCCGTCGTAAACACCAGGATATATCCAGCATCTGAGGTCACCGTATACGGTGATCTCAAATGCTCAATGGGGAAGAGTCTGAAAGGGGCATCGTGCTCGGAGGACTCTGGTTGTGTTCCGTTGGAGAATCCGGAGTTCTCCTTGTATTGCTGAGGACTGCTACCGGGGGGTTTTAGTGAGATAAAAATCCCACCCGGCCCGGAGTCCGAAGGGTGCATCGCGCTCGGAGGACACCGGCGGCGGTCCGTTGGAGATCCCGGTGTCCTCCACATAGAGCCGAGGATGGCCACCGGGGGGTTTTGGTGAGGTAAAAATCCCACATAAACAGGCGTTACTCCCATGGCGTCGGGTACCTTTTGAAGGGGGACCTCGATAACAAAAAAAGGTAAAATGGCTCTTGTACCATACATACACCATCCGTATCCGATATCTCTATTATCTTCGAGATGGCAGAACGAGCATGGTTGGATCCGAGAGGTGCCATCGCCACCACTGCAAGCGTGTGCAGTTGCTTATCGGTAAAAGGGTGTAGTTGCAACCTCACATTAATATATGGCGGCCATTCCACTTCTCGAAATTAGTGGCTATGACTTTAGATAGACGATAGATAAAGAAGTTGGTTATTGATGTCCATGAACGGCAGTGACCACTTACTATCAGGTGGACTGAATGTTTGTTAGTACAATCGTGTAAAATTATTTTAAAGTTGTAATATCACGAAGGATACCTTCATATTTTTATGACATGCTGTTATAGGATTAGATTTGCATATTGTTTCTTTTGTTATTGTCAGTTTAGCAGATAAATGATTATCAGTTGATGATAATACTGATGATAACCAGAAATACAAAGGAAGATTATTTATACCACGAGCGGTTATCGAGGTTTTCTAAACAATGACATTGGAAACTTATGTTTCGTTGTCGATCTACTAGTTTCTTCCCGCGGTTTTGCCTGCGTTGATCGTGTCGGTGCCTGCGTTGGTACCTTGTAGATAATCAGCATCACATGTGTCATGCAGGTTATAAACTATCTAAGTGCGAATTTTCAAGTGGGATAATATTTTACATGACAGAGTAAACGTACATACATTCTCGCAACTTTCAAATTTATAATTTTCATGATTTTTTTTTATAATAATGAAGTAGCAAACGAGCATGCAGTCCACCTGATAAGTAAGTGGTCACTGCCGACCATAGATATCTTTAAGCAACTTCAAATAGAACATGGATTCTGTGTGAAGTTAATCACAGATGCGTTGCTACTCCCGAGGACTATGATGGTCGCCTCATGTAAAAGTCTGCCGGCAACCACACCCTTCCAACGAAACGCAAGAACTGCTTCACGTTAGAAATAGGTGCGGCGGTGGGACTTCCCCAGGTCGAACTACAATGTTCTACCACCTTAAGATAAGATATAAGGTGTACCTTTTTTTATGAGATTGAAGTAGCAAACGAGCATGCAGTTCACCTTATGGTAAGTTTTTATTTTTATTTTTTATATATTAAGACCTAACGATAAGGTTGACGGGCCACCTGATGGAAACCAGTCACCGTCGCCTATGGACATTTGCAACACCAGAGGAGTCGCGAATGCATTGCCGGCTTTGGAGGAGAGCTCTTTTTACACCTTTCTTGAAGAACCCCATGTCGTAGCGCCCCGGGAATACCTCAGGAGGAAGTCCATTCCACATCTTGCACGTCCGCGGCAGGAACAAGCGTGCAAACCGAACCGTGGAGGACCGCCACGAGTCCAGTTGATGCGGATGAAACCTCATCCGTCGGCGAGTGGTGCGATAAAGGAAGGGTGATGTAGGCACCAGATCAAACAGTTCCTCGGAACACTCACCATTATAAAGCCGGTAGAACACGCAAAGGGAACCTATGTCTCTCCGCATGCTTAAGGGTTCTAACCGATCGGTGATCCTTGGGTCGTTGACGATTCGGACCGATTTATTAGTGGTCACTGCCGCCCTGCGACATCTGTAAGCAACTTCATACAGAACATGGAGCTCTATACCTTACCTTATACTGTACCTTATTTTTTATGCCACAGTGTAAGCTTCAGTAAATTTCTATTAGCTCTGTTCAATATGAAATTGTTTCCAGATTTTGTGAAGCGATGATATTTCCACATTTAGAAAATTGTCACCTGTTTTAACGATGAAAACTTTTGGAGTTACCAGAACTTCCGCGGCTGCAGTGAACCCCCAGGTTGATCGCGAGGGCGTTCCAATGAGTATATCGAGGTACACCTTTACAGGTTCATTTTAATATGTAACAGGTACTTATGATACGCAGTTTTTATTATCTTTATTGCCGATATTTCGACCCAGTTGCACAGATCGCGGTCATGGCCTGTCTTAATCGGTTTTATTTTTAGATTTTACGGCATGCAACACCATATCCTTGGTGGATATGGTGTTGTATGCCGTAGCACCTTACTTGTGGTTAAAATAAACAAAGACCAGAAAGATATTGAAAAACTCCATATCATGCATATGGTGGTTACACGTTAAATACGAAAACGGACTTATTATTGAACTTTTCTATCCTTAGTTTAATATCGGCATTAAAGAATTTAAAAACGGCACATCTAGAGTACCCGTTACATATTGAAATGGATTTATTCCTCGATAATACAATGAGTTGTTTCCAGGTTTCGTGACGTTGTCCCTATAGTTCTGGGATCAGAATAAGTCTACGGTATCCCCTGCCTGTCGTAAGAGGCGACTAAAAGGGGCTTCCGGGATTGCGGGCGGCTAGAGTGGGAGCTGGAAGGACGGCGGTACGCGTGGTCGCATACCATCGTACTGACTAGACGGAGCGGGCACAGCCACCCATCTGGTAGGAGCCCGATAGGGCAACGCGCTCAGAGGATTCCGGTTGCATTCCTTTGGAGATCCCGGAGTCCCCGTTATAGCGTCGAGGACTGCCACTGCGGTAAAATCCCACATAACCCTGCGACCTAACCTGCAAGGTTTTGTGACGTAATACTATGTAACACTTACATTAACATTCCAATCGAAGGTAGCGTCATGCTGGCGCTGAACAGAAACACAGTTCCGGTAAATATGGTTAGTGTGTGTGCGTACAGCTGTGAATACGTGGGTTCGAACATGAGAGCACCCAGGGTTTCCACCAAGCTGAAGAGGGAATTCATTTTGCCTGTAAGAAATTACCACATGTTTAATAAATTCGAGGCGCTCAAAGCATAAGTCGGGACTACGAAGTTAAGCAAAGTTATTTTCTTTTGACACTTAAAGGTAACATTCGAGTGTACAATTTCATCCATCCTTCGATCCATCAGCCCTTTGAGGTCCACTGCTGGACATAGGCCTCCCCTAAATGACGCCACTTCAACTGGTCCTGTGACTTCTGAATCCAACGGTTTCCCACTGTCTTCTTAAGGTCATCGGTCCCCCTGGTGATGGGGTGACTTGTGCTCCTTTTGCCTAAATGTGGTCGCCACTCGAAGACCTTCCTTTCCCATTGATTATCGGTCCTACGAGCAATGGGGCCGGCCCATTGCCATTTCAGCTTGCTAATTTACTTGATGGTAAGTCCACTTTTGTATGAAGCAAGCATCGTAGTCCTCGAGAACAGCAACGCATCTATGATTGACTTCAGATAGAACCCCATGTTCTATATGAAATTGCTTATTGGTGTCCTGTCTGGCGGCAGTTACCACTTACCATCAGGTGGACTGCATGCTCGTTTGCTACTTCTACTTTTTATAAAAAATAGCTACTACCGCCCATGAATATCTGCATTTAACCCCAGATTGGATAAGAGTTCTACTTGAAATTGGAGAACCATACTACCTTGCTCTTATTAAGAGGTAGAAATAAGTGCAGCGTGCGCGCTACTGGAAGGAGGATGTTAATACAGTATAACTAATTTCTAGAGTCCTCAAAGGGATGGGCTTCAATTAAAGGTTACATATGTATGTAGCCCTTAATAGTACAACTAATAGTCAATACCCTTAATAGTCATTTGAGTGTTTTCATGTTACGAAAGTACAGTATTTTATATGGTATATAGGTCGAGGTTTTGAGGCCTGCTTTTCCACCCACCTGAACTCTTGATTTTTTTTGATCATACATTGCAATATAAATTACACTTAATTACGATTTCGGCCATTATTTGCAATGTATTTTGAAATGATGCGAAAAACTATGCTTGTTTTGAGAAAATGTACCAAATTCGAACTAAGGGTATGGACAAACAGTTACCATGAATAAATGTTAATAGATTATTTTAAAGCTTTAATAGGTGATGAAACTAGCATAATTCAACCGAGGAGGAACCTCCGTCACACCTATTTTGCGTGAAGCATTTCTTGTGTTAGGTAAAAGGGTGCGGTTGCCGGCACACTTTTATATGAGGCGACCATCTTAGTTATCAGGAGTAGCAAAGGATCTGAGATGGAACTCGCATAGAATGTATGTTCTATTATATATAAAGGTACCTCTTGCCATAAAGTATGCATGCTCATTTGCTCCATCAGATAAAAAAATGTTATTTTAAAGTACTTACCCATCTCTTCTCTCTCTACCAATTTAGATGCCATAGATCGCAAAGACGTGAATGTTGTTGCATTAAGAATCTCCACAAGAGGCACTGAAATAAAATAAACGTTATATTTTAAATGGTAGAATAATAATAAAAATATCTCATAGGAAATCATAATAATAATAATTAAATTATTTTTATTGCGATTAGTTTTATCAACAGGAATAAACAAAACAGTTCAAGATACTGAACACTGTTTTGTCTGTCTGCCTGTTGCTTGTTTGAAGCGCATAATACTTTAATATAACACGACTTTACTGTGTAAAAAGACATCAAATCCGCTATATATAAATTTCTTTTTAATTTTGGATTTCTGTGACTTGGTTGATAGTGGATATTAGACAATCAGCCTCTTATATTTCTGTCATTTATTTTGAACTAGCTGAACCGGCGAACTCTGTCCCACCTAAAAGTCAAAAATCTAAGATTTTCAGTGCTTTTGCACTATATTGTATTATACACAAAAACCTTCCTCTTGAATCAGATTATCCATTAATATAACTGCATTAAAATCTAAGCATACATAGTTCTAAGCATACATAGGGACAGACAGCGGGAAGCGACTTTGTTTTAAACTATGTAGTAAGCAGTCCCGTAACTCGTGTCACTTCAGTAAAAAAAATATTAATTTTTTAAAATGTCATTAATTTTTATTTAATGAATGCGTCTGAACTACACATTTTAATTCCTGCAGCTCCATTGTACTATCGGACATCTAGACAAACCGCGGGTTACCACCGATATTATTATTGATTATTGATGTTTCCATTTGGGCGCACAAAGCGCTTCAGTAATTCTTTCTTACTGCGAACTGCCAAGGAGTGGAACTCTCTTCCGCTTCGTTTAGTCATCTAGAAGTTTTCAAGACGAGGGTGATAGGCTTTATCTAGGCAAGCGTGTAACATCCTAGGGTGCGTCTTACGTCAATAAGGTCGCGGCCTATCCCTGTAGTTCCGGGATCAGAATAGCGCTACGGTATTCCCTGCCTGTCGTAAGAGGCGATTAATAGGGACTTCCGGGGTTGCGGGCGGTAAGAGTGGGAGCTCGAATCGTCCAGCCAAGCGACCCCGTGTAGGATGACGGCATGTGTGGCCACATGCTATCGTAAACACCAGGAGGCGCACTGAGTACAATGCTCACTGGGAAGAGCCCGAAGAGGGCATCGCGCTCAGAGGACACCGGCAGCGGTCCGTTGGAGATCCCGGTGTCCTCCACACAGAGCCAAGGATGGCCACCGGCGGGTTTTAGTGAGGTAAAAATCCCACATAACTCGGCGTTGCTCCCACGGCGTCGGGTACCTTTCTAAGGTTTCCCCCTCGATATCAAAAAAAAAGGTAAGGTCGCGGCCTAATGTTGGCCTATAATAAGATAAAAAAAAACCTCTACATACGGACCATATATATATTTTTCTTCAATTAAATTTAAAACTTTTAGTTAATTCAATCCTTTCATTAAATTAAGAACTTTTAGTTGGATACGGGATAAAAAACACACAAAAGAAAAGTTGATACGATGAAAACTTGTCAATGGTTAATATTTATGATAATTAAATTAATTCTAGATAAAAATAATTTACAGTGGCACTTCTCATTTATTTTCTGTAAATCTTTTCATTAGTAGAAAACCTTATTTTGTTAATAAATAGATTTAATTAAAAAAGACTTGTTTCAAATATACACAAAAATTTGGTTCTAAGGACCCGTTTACAATGGCTGTCTCCTATTAAGTATTGTTATTTTAGTAACAAGTATATTTACAAAAGTCGAAGGATTGAATTAAATTGTGGCAAATTATTTTTCTATAAAATATTTTTTAGATACGACCCCTGCTTGTGCAGCTGTGTTACGGCAGATATAAATGTACATTAGTAAATACACGAATACGTTTTGTCTGCCACGGTTTGTGTCTGCCACGTTCAGTGTCTGTAGATATAAACGGTTTATATTGTATTTAATGATTCTCAAGATATTTCACTCCCTTTAAGTAAAGGCGATAGTGCCTATAATCGAATCTGGCGCTAAGATAGTTATTTTGTAATTTAAAATGCACGCTGTCCACGTGATGGTATAGTTTTTCGTCAGATGAACTAGAAATCGAGAATTTGGTCCGCGTAATGGCAAGTATTAACTACCCATAGAAATCTAATGCAACTTATATAATTATGTACAAAGAACGATAGTTCTATCTGCAGTCGATCATAGAGGCGTAGATTTTCCGGAGGACTGAGATGGTCGCCTCTTATGAAAATGGGTCTTCCACTAATACGTAAGAAGTGCTTCACGCTAGAAATAAGAATAATACTAGGGTTATATATTAAAAAAATGTATAATAGGATTTTTTTATTATTTACATACAAAGTCTTTGAAAACCCGATTGTAAGTGTACTCGTCTAACCAAAAGAGTAAAGTTTACCGTTTATATTTTACTTAAGCGTTGTTTTTAATTAAAGCAGGTAATGCGTATACCCTTTTACTCTGATTTCGATTTAATTATAACTGCTTTTAATTTATTGGTGCCCTTTGAAAAATTATGTAAAAACAAAAACGTTCTACCGAGCCGAGATTGTTGATTCAAATTAATCTTTTATTAATTTCGTTATCTATTTCTCTTTGTTCGTTTTGAAAAGAGTTGTGTTCTTTATTGGTTTTTTGATGGCTTTTATCGCTTTGATTTTTAATATATACCTTTAATTCTATAGGTATTAATATTGTTGCGTTAATGTATGTAGATATATATTTTTTCAACTAACCAGTATTCAACACCATTATAAACATTTCATAAGCCTTACGTTTAAGCCGTATAAATATGCATTATGAAAGTCTTTGTCGATAATAGTGGGCAAAAATCCATCCATAGGTACTAAAGTAGTAGATAGTATAGAAGTAGATGGAATACTCTTTAGTCTATCATCCTTTAGTATGGATTAGTACTACATACACTTTTGAGCTTAACACCCATCCATTCGTCCATATGCTTTCTGATGTACAGGCCTCCTCTATATTTGGCAAATACCTAGAGTGTTTGCCAAATGTCGCAGTTATTGTTAATGTAACACAGATAGACGCTGAGCCCATTACTTGGATTTTGTACTTTAGTTACCTTCTACGATATATACAGGAAGCGCGGGGGTGAGGCTATTAAAAACTGTGAACACACACACAAACTGTGTTTGTGTTTGACTAATGAATCAAGGCACGCTAAAATCCATAGGGCTACAAAAAGATAAAATTATAATTTCCCACACGTATTTTTCTTATGAACTTACTTAATGAACTTGTATTTTGTCTCTCTGGTTTCATATAGTAGCAAATCTGTTTTAACATTTTACGAAAAATCAATCCCTATGAGGGTAAAAGGGGTGTAGTATTTTTTTTCGGTAATTTGCCAAATTTGATAGAAGTGCAATGAAACTTAATATTTGGCTTTGTGGTTTAATATACTGGTTACTGTTGACGAAATTGTGGGAGGAATGTTCAGCTGAATTTCAAAAGTCTAATGGATGCATATTATTCTTCGCTATTCGACATGATGTTATCAAATGTCTCGGGACAATGATGTTGTTTAAAATTTATCAGTTATATAGTCGATCAGAGACTTTGTGTATATGGCTTGTTCCAAATGAGTGTCAGAAATGTAACTATACAGAATGCTTTTATATTTTAATTGTTCTTATATTATTTTATATGGTTATTCACTTATATTTTCACATTTAATTATGACCTGAAGTTAGAACTGAGCATTTTTATAATATGTTGATTTCCATTTACAGTGATAAGTTTTTTTGTATTAATTTATTGTTGGAAAAGTAGCGGCTTCTGTTAGTTTTATATAAATCACAAATTAAATACATTTAGTATTTGCGCACACGAAAACGAAATCAAAACCGCTTATATTACTACAACAAACCTAAGTATTATAATTAGTTTCCTTAGTTTATTGTAAAGTGCTCCGAGGTAGGCGTAAATAGTAGGAACACAGTTTAACACTATTGCTGCTGTTTACGAACATTACAATAGTAAATTTGTTTTGTTTGATAAATAAATCTTTGATATAAAAAAACAGTACATACCCATAAACATATCGAAATCAGTCTTCACGAAAGCGATGAACACTGATCCAACGAGCTTGCTGACGATAGATATTAAACAAAGGGTGGAGTCGTGGAATCCCCATCTCTTGCTGAACACGCTGATTGAGAAAAGGGCCCCTGTATAAAAAAAAACAATTATTAACAGACATGAAGTTATGAGGTTTAAAAGTTCATCTGCTGAGAACGATATAACATGAGATAAATAAAGTTATAAAAAAGATAAAAATGTGTTAAATAGATGAAAGTCTTTTTTCTCATGAACTTAAAGTAGTAGAACTTAAAGTTCAAGGTGGTAGAACCAGTGTAGTTCGACCGGGGAAGTGCCACCGCCACACCTATTTCTAGCGTGAAGCATTTCTTGCGTTTCGATGGAAGGGTGTGGTTGCCGGCACAATTTCATATGAGGCGACCATCATAGTCTCGGGAGTAGCAACGCATCTGTGATTGACTTCAGATGTAACCCGTGTTCTGTATGAAGTAGATTGCAGATGTTCATGGGCGGCAGTGACCACTTACTATCAGGTGGACTGCATGCTCGTTTGCTACTTTATTCAAATAAAAAAAAACATCTGCTGAAACCGATATAACATGAGTTAAATAAAGTTATAAAAGGATAGAAATGTGTTAAATAGATAGCTATTGTAAAAGTCTTAAACTTAAGGTAGATATGAATATTTAATAGCAATTATACATTTTCCAGAAAAGGAATTTCCATAACTTTATTTATAGAGACTATATAAAAATAAACATTTCATAAAATCTATTCATAGCAGGTCGATAATATGAAATAACGTGTAGACATGAAATTTGGGGTGAATATATTAAAGTTTTGGTTTTCGTATCATATTTTGTATCTTTTAGAATCATAGTATTAGTCCAAGATCCCAGAGCTGCCAGACGTCACGTATTTTCTGACGGATGAAATGTGGACGATTGAGTAGTGTTAGTATGTACTATGATCGTATGCCTACCTGCTAGCTTGGTCAAACGGCCAATTTCCAGGTATCAGGTAATCAAGGTACATAAAAATATTACTTACTTCACGTAAATTCTCATGGCTGATTTTCATATATGTTTTCGAGTGTATAGTTAAAAATAAATTGTCAATACTCCCAGACACTTTCCGTCGGCCATATTGCTTGGGAGACGCCTTAAGGTTCTCAAAATAATTAGTTAACTTGACGTAAATTCTGACGTTCCATTTTTATATATGTTCATCCGACAACTATTTTAAAACCTTTGACAAGAAGACAGACCGATCCAAGGGGCCAATCATCCCCTAAACTAAATTTTAATATCTCTGTGACTGGGAGCGCGAGAGCATTATCTACGCGCATGAGACTGAGTGAGACCGACTGCGCTGTTAAGGGCATGAAAATTACTTAAACAGATATTTTATAATTTTTAGAACTTTTGTTGAAATTTATTAGAAAAATTTTTTTCTAATAAATAAATAGAAAAAAAATTAAAGATATCGGCTACCTTTAGTATTATTTATTATATGTCAATTTTTTTTATTTTTGTTGCCATAATTTACTTGTCATGAGAATTTACGTGAAGTAAGTAATATTTTTATGTACCTTGATTACCTGATACCTGGAAATTGGCCGTTTGACCAAGCTAGTAGGTAGGCATACGATCATAGTACATACTAACACTACTCAATCGTCCACATTTCATCCGTCAGAAAATACGTGACGTCTGGCAGCTCTGGGATCTTGCTCTATATTGTTCATAAGTATCTACATCTACATAGCTATCTTCTGTATTTTTTTTCAAAGAATGATCTTTATTTTGTCAATTTTTGGGTTAAATTACATAACATGTTTAAAAAGCTGGTTAAGGCGTCCTAAATGTATGGCACTCACATACTCGAATTTATCAATAAAAGACTTACAATTAGACACTATATTACTATGCTGATAACATAAGCAGATTATTATGTTTTCATATTTTTATATTTTTAAATCATTTAGTGTAGAGAGCTGTTGTAATCCATAAATAAAAAAATATCGATATCGATATCAATTTTTGTCGATCGATATTTAAAGGAGCTGATAAACAAAGGACAAGTCCACAAGTCAAGTAAAACATCTGGAATTTATATTCCCTGATGCCATATATTGCTGCTTACTGAATAATTCTTAGCGACTCGAATCCACTAACTTTCAGAATTTTTGAGTGAAACCAATAGGTCCTCCCTGCCCGTTTGCATACGAACTTCTCCACACGTCATTGTCAGTCGCATGGACGTAGCGGACGTAATTAAAACTTCAGTTTTCATACAAACTGTGGGTTAACTATGAGGTTCCTCATATAAGCCTGTCTTCATTATATTAGCGAATGATATTCAGGCCTTTGTATATGTATTGTTTGGGTCTTGAACAATGGTGTTGGATTTGTCATTAATTTGAAGTTTTAACGACGCATTGTGGGATTTCTAGAGTTTGTTTTTGTAAGCTTCAGTAATGGTTTTTGGGATATATTTCAAGAACTCGTATGATTGAAATGATGAAGTTTTTCTTTGTGTACCTACTAAGTGTGGGTTAAATGAATAAATAATTGGGTGACAATTTTACGATAAAGATCCTAGTTATATTAATATTATTCCATTTTGTGCTTATTTTTATTGCAAATTATTAGGTTCTATTGTACTTTTTATTTTTTAATGATGAATTTTTTTTTAATATCGCACAATGGAGAGGAAAATAGATAAATATATTTTTATACATAATATACATGATCCCGGTATTCATGAAAGAACATAAATTTATGTGTGATTTTGTAAAACCACGATGCTAGTGAATTATTTTTCAGGTAATTTCTGAAAACATTAAATTTTAGCTGTTTAAATAATGTATTATAATTTAACAAAGCATCAAAAAACAAAAAAAAAATGCTTACACAGGATATGAGCTAGGGCTATTCGAAAAGTTGTTTAATTCGCTTGCGGCTAGACCGTTGGCCAGCTTTATAGAGAGTACATTTTAGATAACACACGAGCGCCTTTCATTTTGCTCTACCGTGTGCAACATGCGTTATCTCAGAAAATCTTACTTGTCGGAAAAATGTTTACTCTACTTACCGATAGAGTGCGTGATGATGCTATAGGTAGAGTACATGCTGTACTTAAGGGCGTCCCATTTCAGTCGGTACCGTACAAACATGTACGTCACTATCCTTTCACCTGGAATGATAATCTTGAGACTTTAGGCTAATTTAAACAATATTCTTTGACAAACAGTTGACATATCATCAACTGATTATGGAAATTATTATATGGATTTATTATTTATAATATATTTATAATACAAACTAGTAATACCCAAAACTTTAACAGGTGGTAGAACCAGTGTAGTTCAAACGGGGAGGTACCATCGCCACACCTATTTCTAGCGTGAAGCATTTCTTGCGTTTCGATGGAAGGATGTGGTTGCCGGTACACTTTTATATGAGGCGACCATCATAGTCCTCGGGAGTAGCAACAAATCTGTGATTGACTTCAGATAAAACCCATGTTCTGTATGAAGTTGATTATAGATGTCCATAGGCGGCAGTGACCACTTACCATCAGGTGGACTGCATGCTCGTTTGCTACTTCAGTGAAATAAAAAAAAAGCTAGGAGATTGCAAAATATTTTTACTTCCTAAAGGAATTATGCTATAAGGAAAAACTGGCCAAGCGGGAGTTGGGCTTACGCATGAAAGGTTCTGTACCATTATCTATAGAAAAATGAAAAAAATCACATTTGTTCTAGGGGAGCCCGCTTAAATATATATACTATCCTGCTTTAGTATGTATTTTTATAGATACAACAGAAATACATCATCTATGAAGATTTCAACTATCTAGAGATACAGGTTCATGAGATACAGTCTAGTGCCAGACAGACGGACAGACGCATAGACGGACAGCGGATCCTAAGTAATAAGGTCGCGTTTTTACCCTTTGGATAGGGAACCCTAAAAATGAAAGACACTGGTCTATAATATTATAAAGCCGAAGAATTTAATAGAATACGCTAATCTCTAGTGGGATAAAAAAATAAATAATCAAAGATAATTAAGGTAAAAGAAATGGTATAGATCTAGTAGTTTTAAAGAGTATGCAGCTCTTCAATTCTTATATTTACATATCATTTTACACCTTTTACACATTTTAGAATAGGGTATATACCGTTTGAACACAGTACCTACTATTACAATTTTCTTTCGTCATAATTATTTTAAAATAACTTATTCTTGAAATTCTACTATAACTATGAATATTTGAGCAGTGAATAGTTAAAGAGCAGTGATAGCCCTAATGGTTGAAACTTGCCCACTCGATCGGGAGGTCCGAGGTTCAAACCCAGGTACGCACCACTGATTTATGTGCTTATTAGATATTAATTATCACTGCTTTTTGGTGAAGAAAACCATCGTGAGGAACCTACCCGAGAGTCCTTTAAAAAAAATGTTCTCGGAGGTGTGTGAAGTCCACCAATTCGCGCTTGGCTAGTGCGGTCAACTATGGTCTAAACTCTCTCATTCCGAGAGAAGACCCGTGCCCAGCAGTGGGACAATAATGGGTTGACGACAAAGAAGTTGCCACAGAATCATTAGTTTTAATATGTTTTTACTTTTTAATCTAGTATAATGGAGTAGTACTCCACAAAATAATAGATAAATTTTTAAATTGCTTACCATGATTTGGTCCATAAATGATCGCGACTATCACTAAAACTAAAATAATCTTCTTTCTTAAATTGCCTTCACGTTTTTTAAACGCTACCATAGCTGTATCTTTTACAAATGACACTAAATGTACTATTTTCACTGGTTCTACCTGAAAAAGAATTTTTTTTCAGAAATTTACAATTGATAGAGTAATATGGTAGTTAAATCACTGATAACGCAACATTTTTTGCCATTAATTTGCATGCGGATCTCAGAAATTAATTATAAAAAAATATATATAAATTGTAACATAAATTTTTATCGTATCTCTAATTACTAAATATTAACAGATTTTTTAAAAATTGAAGATATGGACACTATAATTATGATTCTTGAATAACGCTATTTGACAAAGAATAATATTAATGTTGCAATTACCTTTTCAGTGTCTGAAATTCCAGGCTTCGTTTTTCTCTTCAAATAAATGAGTCCATAAGTGAACGTTATGAAATAAATTGTACCCGATATGGCGAAAACGCCGTAATAGCCCAAAAGTTTCAAGAGAATTCCGCTTAAGGCAGTCCCCACGGGGATTCCTGCTGTGAGGCACAAATTAACGAGACCTACACGAAATGTTCTGGATTCCTCATCAGTTATGTCACTTATGTAGCTGAATACACCCAAATAGACCATGACCCAACCGCCAGTTATAGCGGGGAAGAACGCTTCAAGAAACATGGTGACTTCCACAGATACGTCGTAAAAGAACACAGTGCTCAGAATATTGCTTATGCACACCATAAATTCACCGAAAATTGGTAACAGGACGCAAACTTTTCTGTTCCCTGTTCTATCACTCCATGCTCCCATTATGATCACCAGAATCGTCGGTAACGCCGTTTGTACTATACTCTTCCAAGCTTCTATGTTTGATATGACCTTCTGTACCTCAGTTTCATAATACGTTAAATTCCCAGTTCTATGTATTAAAGCATCGCAAATTTTGTCTCCAAAGTCAAGCTTCACTCGGCATGATTTATCTAAGTTCAGATTTTGAATTGCTAGTTTCGACAACATAGCCGGAATCACCAGCCCCGCTAATATGGGCTCGACAGTAATTTGTGATTTGAGATGACATAGCTTCTGAAAAAAACTTTTGTTTTCCCATACTGGTTTCTTTTCTTTCAGCGGTTGTTCCTCTACTTGGTATTTCTCTTCTTCGCTATTCGACATGATGTTATCAAATGTCTCGGGACAATGAAGCTGTTGATAACTAAAGCATGTTTAAAATTTATCAGTTACATAGTCGATCAGAGACTTTGTGTATATGGCTTGTTCCAAATAAGTGTCAGAAATTTAATTATACAGAATGCTTTTATAATTTAATTAATATATTATTTAATATGGTTATTCACTTATATTTTCACATTTAATTATGAACTGAAGTTAGAACTGACCACTTTTAGAATACGCGAATTTCAGTTTACGGTGATAAGTTTTTTATTAATTTATTGTTGGACCTTTATATACGATTTATTTCCTAACAATTTTAGCAAGAACAGATCATACCATTCAACGATCAGGTATGAATATGTGTCGATTTACAACAAGGTTTGATTTTGTTCCGCTGTTTTATCCCTTATCTAAAATAAATCCCTTATATAAAATAGCAATTAGATCACAAACATCATCACACACACTAATCTTTTCTAGATAATTGTTATTACACTATAGGAAATTTTAAAACCGGGATTATAAGAAATAATTATTAAATGTTGATACATTTATTTTTTATTTTTTTCCATCATCGATTAGTTTTCACATAGTTGTTACGAACTTTTAAATTTTATTTATCACGTTAATATATTAAAACACGCTGTATATCACTATTTATCGTTATTTAACGACTAATTACTATTTGAACATGCTGTTTGTTTTCCTACTATCGACCATGAAGTGATAAAAGTAGAAAATATGATTGTAAATTATGACTTAAATGCATTGTTTGATCTTTGATAGTTGACGCAATACTTTTGTGAGTGTTTGCCTTTCATAACCGACGTTTAATCTGGTGAGGGGTTTATTATATAAATGCAATAAATTTGTTGCACAACAATATTCTATGTAGGAAAGGATAAAATGATATTGTTGAATCAGCTTAGGTAAGGTAATTCTTTCTATGTAATTTGTTTTAAAATTTGAGCTTTGAATGGTTTATTTAAGGAGCACTGAAAAACCATTCGAGAGAAATACTTTTACGTAAAATTAAACGCTCGCTGTTACTCACTATTTTTTATTAGCAAGTTTTTATACAAAAAAAAAAACCTTTGTGAACCTTAACGGTGGAATATATATCAGAACAAATTCTGTCTTAGTGCTATATCATAACATGAGGCTTATTTTACATCATTGTCAAATTGTAAGATTTTGCACTCATCAGTTTAGGCCTCGCGATGATGCGTCAAAAGTGAGTATCTTTGCACTTTTATATGATCATATGGATTATTTTTTAACTTGACTAACTCTCCGGGGTTACACTCTGGGGGCAGCGTCAATGTTGATTGTTACTGTGTTCTTTAAAGTAAATTAAAAACCAAACCTGGTAAGAGGTGTCAGTGATTTTTTTCTTCTAAGATTGAAGTAGTAAACGAGCATGCAGTTCACCTGATGGCAAGTGGTCACTGCCGTCCATGGACATATGTAATCAACTTCATACAGAACATGGTGTCTATCAGAATTATTCCGAGGACTAAGATGGTCGCTATATAAAAGTGTGCTGGTAACCACACCCTTTCCATGGAAACGCAAGAACTCCTTCACGCTAGAAATAAGTGTGGCGGTGGTACTTTTCCGTTCGGACCACATTGGTTCTGGTAACCTAGTAATGATGGAATTATTTTAATAACAAAATAGTCATTTACGAACTTATTTAATAAGTTCCTAAATAACTATTATAATGATTTTCCATAGATCGTCTTTCTTGGCTTAGCTTCATACTGTAAATTGATAATTTTTCATCTACGATTTTGTTGTAGCTAATTAAACATTCTTTACGGTTTGCTGATCCGCTGATGTCCTCAAATTCTTAAATATATAAATGAACTTAGTTATCCGGGCGGCAGAGGCATTAATATGTTCATTCCAGCTCATGAGTGAGTCTATAATATATGAGATACTCAAGATTACGGGTATGAGTTATTTTAGCACAAGGAAAGTGATTTCATTAGAAAAACAACTATGTGCAAGAATGGAAAATGGTTCAGGAGGTAAAGCTAAAGCAGGTGCAGCAAAGGTGGTAAACACGGGTTTAACATTGAGTGTCAGAAGATTGCTTTCTAGTCATTAGTCTTCAAGGGTGGTAATATTGGCGGAACCAATCTCAGGCATGACTGTAATTTTATTTTGGGTTCATAACTGATGTCATCGGGCTGTTGTAACCACTTACCATCGAGTAGACTGTAGAAAAAGCCTACAGTCTACTCGATGGTAGACTGTAGGCTCATACATTATGACAAAAGAGTGAATTCTAGTTTCAGTGTATTGTTAATAATTTTAGCTACTATCACTACATAGTATATAAAACAAAGTCTCTTCCCGCTGTCTGTGCCTATGTAGGCTTGTATCTTTAAAACTACGATACGAATTTTAATACAGTTTTCTTAATAAATAAAGTGTTTCAAGAGGAAGGTTTTTATGTATAATACTTGTATAGTATAGTGGAGAAACACTGACAATTTTAGATTTTTGTCTTTTACGCAGACGAAGCTTGCCGGGTCAGCTAGTTTGTAATAAAGTGGACTGCGATGCTTTTTTCTTCTTTACTCTTATTGAAAATCGTATTTTCCGTACTTCTAGAGTACCCATCGAAAGGCGTTACTTCTGTGAAACTTTAGCAGACTTTCAATTTACTTTCTTATTCATAGAAAATGCAAAATAATGTATAAATTGAATATCTATTCACTACAAAGTTTCTCAAGTCGGGGCTTACCAGTCGCGTGCGAGCCAACTGCGCGTGTTGTATCCTGGCTTCCTTAGTCCCAAATACATACAGGCACATTTTTGGAAAGACTGGTTTGCAGTCGACTATGTATCTAATCTTCTTCATACATTTTATTATGTAACAGGTGTATGTTTTCCTTAAAACGTTGGGAAGTGAGTTTAATGTTTTCATTGTAAGAGCCGCCAGCAACAGTCAACTTTGTAAACTCCCGGAGATTTGTATGTTATGATGTCTTTTTTGTACAAAGGTAGACCGCAAAATATCGGCAAAATTATATTTACTTACCGCATATTATAAATACTCCTTATACATTAAGATATGGATATGACTATATCATTGAATTAGAAGCTTATAAAGATCATAAAAAAATCTTAGTTGAATTTTTTAGTAAAACATCGTATAATACGTAAAAAGCCTACTTTAGATTTAAATATAGACCAAAAACGAAAATCCCCAAAATTCTGACTATTCACTAAAAAGTATTCACAGATCCTTACGAATGTATGTAAATTGATGATATTCCTCACAAATTGGGGTAGTAATAGTACATATAGTAACAGTAGACACCCATTCGAACCCGTTCTTCGTAATAACAATTCCTTACTCTTTCCGACTTTGTTCTGTTTTCTTATTCACGGAATGTTCATGTAACGGGGAGGCTCGAAACTTTGTATCATTTAGAATTCAATTACATACACGGTGTAAGACAAAAATGTATTGAGACGTTACTGCTTTGAATAAATTGCCTATAAACTAATAACAAACACCTATTTCTGGTGTGAAGTATTTCTTGCGTTTCGATGGAAGGATGTGGTTTCCGGCACACTTTAATATGAGGCGATCATCATAGTCCTCGGGAGTAGCAACGCATCTGTGATTGACTTCAGATGGAATCCATATTCTGCAGGAAGTTGATTACAGACGTCCATGGGCGGCAGTGACCACTTGCTACTTCAGTAAGATAAAAAAAATGGGTAAGATTTATTTGAAAACAGTGTTCGATATGATACATGAAAACTTCGCACACCTTGTTTAGAACGTGTGCCCAGGGTTCGACGGAGAAGATCTCTAAACCTATTTATAGCGTGAATCAGTTCTTGCGTTTAAAGGAAGGGTGTGGTTGCCGGCACACTTTTATATGAGGCGACCATCACAGTCCTCGGGAGTAGCAACGCATCTGTGATTGACTTCAGATAGAACCCCATGTTCTGTATGAAGTACAGATGTCCATGGGCGGCAGTGACCACTTACCATAAGGTGGACTGCATGCTCGTTTGCTACTTAAATCTTATAAAAAAAATGCGTTTAAAGGAAGGGTGTGGATGCCGGCTTACTTTAATATGAGGCGACCATGTTAGTTTTCGGGAGTAGTGACGCATCTGTGATGATCATATGGCGGTCTCACATAAAAGACGGGCAGCAACTATATTCCACTCCACCCTAATGTAAGAAAAAGGCGTGGTGGTGGTATTCTCCCGGTCCACCTCGTTCTACCTTGCAAATGGAGTCCATATGCCAACAGTTGCTATTTGCCTATCAGAGATAGGCTAAGTGCTCCTTTTTATGTAGAAAACATATTATGTTTTTTTGCCATCTCTCTATCAAGTATATAACGAAGTGGATGTGTGACATCAGGAGCAGTCGAGGGTCTTCATTAGTATCCGTTCTTGAAGATTTCAAGTAAAACACAGGAGTTACTCTTCTCTGATTTATTCACAATTGAGGAGGTCCGATCGCTTCGACGGTTAAACAAGATTATTTCCTACCGGCGTTCGCTCGCCTTTTTATAACAATGTCTGGTGAGATGACAATAACAAATTTATGCAGGGTAAACTAAATTACAATTCTAAAAATAATTAGATATTGCTAAATCAATAAACAAACAATTTTCGATCTTTAAACTAACTAAAGTATTTTTTTTTTTTTTTATTTGACTGAAGTAGCAAACAAGCATGCAGTCCATCTGATGGTAAGTGGTCACTGCCGCCCATGGACATCTGTAATCAACTTCATATAGAACACACAGATCACAGATGCGTTGCTACTCCCAAGGACTATGATGGTCGCCTCATGTAAAAGTGTGCCGGCAACCACACCCTTCTATCGAAACGCAAGAAATGCTTCACGCTAGAAATAGGTGTGGCGGTGGTACTTCCCCGGTCGAACTGCACTGGTTCTACCACCTTCAAGGCCATTATTATCGGCGACGTGTTTTTCATAAATACGCGGTGTCGCGCCGACATATATTATAATACTGACTGTTAAATATTACTGGTCATAACAATTCCCAGGCCGCCAATAATCTCAGTAACATTGAATATTATTCTCGAAAGGCATCCTCAATCTCAACCGCCGACTGAATAAACTTATTGAGATTAATGCTCCCAAAATTGAACAATACAGTGAAATTGATTTCGTTAATTGAATATCCGTTATCCTTATAAGGAAAGATAGAATTAGATTGGAATATAATCGAAATTATGCCTAAAGAATACAAAGGTATAAATACCTACCTACTTGATATGGAAATCTTTAATAGTTAACATTGTCAAATTTTATTAAATCTAATAATCTGAGTTCTTAAAACGGGTGGTGGTCTATTTTTTATCTTTTATTCGATACTTATATTGTAATGATAATAAGAAAGTCGCCCTTCCCTATTTTTAACCGACTTCCAAAAAAGAGGAGGTTCTCAATTCATTTGTCTCTTTGCCAGCGGGGGGTTTTAGTGCCATAAGAATACCACCTAACTCGCGTCGGTACCGCGGCGTCGGGTACCTTTTGAAGGTTACACTCCTAAACAAAAAAAAAAACAAAAAGAAGAAAAAGAACGAGCGATGGTCGCTTCATATCGAAATGCGAAAAGCGAATAAATATGCGAAAGCAAATAAATGGTGTGTTGTAATATTTTAATGTAAGATAATTAGTTTTAATGCACTGTATGTTTTCTGAATAAAATAAAATAAAATATATGGTCGTTTCACGAGTGAGTCGGCAACCATACCCTGCCAACGAACGTCAAGCTAGGGTGATGGTAACTCTCCGTCGAATTACCCTGGTCCTACTACCACTTGCTCTAGGAAAAGGTGTGGCGATGGTACTTTCCCGGTCGATAGATATAAAAATCTATATTCATAGCATAACGTAGAAAGGTGTTTGCACGAAAAATGCATATCTCTCAGTAATTCCTTACATCCAAAGGGACTGTAAACCTAACTTCTGTCTCTACCGGGAATTCTTTGTTTCTGTCTACAAATGCACTTTTATTTTTCAGAGTTCATAGATACCTCTAACAAAGTTAAAATCTAATATTAATTTTAAGCCGTCGCCAACCCATTATTGTCCCACTGCTGGGCACGGGTCTTCTCTCGAAATAAGAGAATTTAAGGCCATAGTCCACCGCGCTGGCCAAGTGCGAATTGGTTAATTTTAAGCGATATTATTTAATTTGTATTTATATAACTCATTTTGTGAATAAATAATACGTAAGAGATACGTAAGAGAGTAATACAGAAACAAAGGAGAAGAGAAATAAAGATAGGGATAAATAAATAACTATATAACTAAAATAGTCGCACTAGGATTTTCTTCTTCATCATGGGTGCCATGAATACACTCAAAGAAGAATTTGCTTATACCCAAATCCAGAACGGAAAATATAAACTCATTCAGATTGCCACCTAGCCTGGTACAAACCCAGTACCCACTATGCGTCAGAATAATATAGTTACCACTTTGCCACATGGGTAGCTAGTATGAAGAAATAATTAAATTGATTACACATCAATCTAGTGGAATCTTTGATTCTTAACAAGATTAGTTAAATAGAAGGAAATAAATGAAGAATGAACAATATTACAATTTAATAACTACATGGGGTACAAGTACAACCCATTATTGTCCCAAAGCTGGGCACGGGTCTTTTCTCGGAATGAGAGCCTTAGGCCATAGACCACTTCGCTGGCTAAGTGCGGTTTGGTGGACTTCACATACCTCCGAGAACTTTTTTAAAGAACTCTCGGATGTAGGTTCCCTCACGATGTTTTCCTTCACCGAAATGCAGTGATAATTAATTTCTAATACGCACATAACTCAGTGGTGCGTGCCTGGGTTTAAACCTCGGACCTCCCGATCGAGAGGTCAAATTTCAACCATTAGGCTATCACTGACTACATAGTACGAGTTTATCTTAATCTTTATTGTCAACCAAAAAGTCAGACAACTTTTGGACACAGGGCTTTTTCCAGGGTTTGAAGGTTTTTATGTTATAGTTCTCTGCACTGGTCAAGTGAAAATTGGTTTCACAAACTTTCGAGAACTTTTAATAAGCAAATAATTTGTACAAAAATCAGTGGATTGGAGTGGGATTTGAACCTCGGAATAAGAGGGCATGTTTCAAACATTACATGACTGCTTTATTTAATGTAAAGAAGCAAAAGGCTTCATACGATTTTTTTTAAATTATAAGATTGAAGTAGCAAACTAGCATGCAGTGCACTTGATGGTAAATGGTCACTCCCGCTCATGGACATCTGTAAGCAGTTGCTTATAAAGTTTTATACAGAACACACGGTTCTACCTCAATCACAGATGCGTCGCTACTCCCGAAGACTAAGATGGTCGATTCATATAAAAGTGTGCCGGCAACCACACCCTTCCATCGAAACGCAAAAACTGCATCATCCCAGAAATAGGTGTGGCGGTGGTACTTCTCCGGGCGAACTACACTGGTTTTACCACCTATAAAAAATTCAAAGTGCGCCCTAATAATTTCTATTTATGTGAATTTTAGCACAACATTATAACCTCGGACGATAGACACGATAAATCATTTTACACGGAATATCCGCTTTTACAAAATGGCTACCACGTCCTTTGTTAGGGAACATTGAAAAATTTCCAGAAAAACTTCGCCATTTACGACTCCCGCCATTGTTTCTAACGCTAATTTACTGCTTAAGTCTGAATTTTTACAGCCCCAATGCAAATATTTAATTCTATTCATTTGATATGAACACTTAATAATTTCGTTAAAAATAAAAAGGTTGGATTTAATGAAACGGTTAATTTTGTTATCAATTTTTTTATAAGATTTTTATCTTAGAAAGTTATCTAGAGTTATTTTATAAAATGAGGGTACAGAAATCTTTATTTCTCACAATAATTAAGAGATAATTCACTTATATGAGAATTTAAAATATTATTTTACATCATTACATTATTACATTAGCAAACGAGCATGCACGTCCACCTGATGGTAAGTGGTCACTGCCGCCCATAAACGTCTCTAATCAACTTCATACAGAACCTGGGTTCCATCTGAAGTCAGTCACAGATGGGTTGCTACTCCCGAGGACTATGGTGGTCGCTTCGTGTGAAAGTGTGCCGGCAACCGACTTCCATCGAAACGCAAGAAATGCTTCACGTTAGAAATAGGTGTGGCGGTGGTACTTCCCCGGTCGAACTACACTGGACTACCATCTTCAATTATATTGTAATTTTAAACAATACCTAATCTTTACGAACTATCTAATAACTTTTCACATAAAATATCATAAATCGCAGTTGATACAAAATCAATAACGCCATTTTACGAACAGTTATATTCGAAGACTGTTTGAAACTGTACGGGAAGTATAAAGTATGACACTTAGTTCACGGCTCGATCGTTTAACCGATGCAAACTTTGTTGCAGGTACGAAGTTTGTCGCTTTGTAGAAAGTTTTGTAAGTTGTAGAACGATGCATGCCTGACTGTTAGGTATTCTGTTTTTTGCCTTTTTTTATAAGTAGCAAACGAGCATACTGTCTATCTGACGGTAAGAGTCACTGTCGCCCATGGATAGTTATGAGCAATTTCATATACAACAGAGGTTCTAATGGAAATCAATTACAAATGCGTTGCTACTCTCTAGGATTAAGATATTCGCCTCATATACAAGTTTTCCGGCCACCACACCCTCCCATCGAAACGCAAGAACTGCTTCGATAAATAAGTGTGGCGATGGTATCTCCTCGGTCGAACTATATTGGTATAACTTTATTTAAGCATGCCATTTTTTCGGTTCCGGTTTGTCCTATTGGTTAAATTTACTGTTGTCTTTTACTACCTGTTTTCGTGGGTCTAAAGCATATCGAAACAAGAAGATTGGAAGAATGGGTTTGGTTCCAGCTGCTGTTGTTGGTCGTCCAAAGTTTGTCGCCTGTAGCAAGTTGTTTTGTAAAGTTGTAGAACGATGCATGCCTGACTGTCAGGTATATTGTCAAGTGTGTTTTCATTAGCTTTTTCGGTTCTGTTTTTTTCGATATGTGTTATTTGCTGTTGACTCTATTGTCTTTTTCACTTTCGGCAAGTTTTGGCGAGTTGCACCGTGAAGCAGGCTTAGGCGGCCAAAAATATATCCTGGAAAGGAAAGGAAGGAAATGTTGGTCCCAGATGGTGCCGAAGTCCAGGTATTGACTCTGGATGCACTACAGGCCATTAGTGTAGAAAGCATGCATGTCTTTTTTGCTTATAAAAGGTAGTAAGAGTAGATTTATATAAAACGTTTCAAATAAACCATCAGTGGTTATAATATATCTCTGCCTGAAAAATAACACAGCTCAAAAGTGCAAATAAAGGAAAGCCAGGTAAAATTAAACAATAATTTCAGTTTTTATCTTTTTAACCGACTTCCAAAAAGGAGGAGGTTATCAATTCGTCTGTATTTTTTTTTTTTTTTTTTTTTTTTTTTTTTTTTTTTTTTTTTTTTATATTTGTTACCTCATTTCTCCGGACTGGGTGAACCGATTTAGATGATTTTTTTTTATTTGAAAGGTAGTGCGTGTCATAGGGTCCCATTTTTTTTTAGTATTTTTTTGACTAGGGCATCCATAAGAAAAACGCATAAGTCTTAAATTTGCATTTTCAATGTACGCGATAAATGTATGAATAACTCAATATCCCGCCAACCGATTTTGATGATTCTTTTTTTATTAGAAAGGATGTACTCCAGGGGTAGTCTGATAAGAGTTTGATAACGTTCTAATCATAGGATCTTCAACTTTTTGGAGCAAAATAATAAAATTAGTGATAGTCGGCCGAACCTTAGCTGGAGAAGTCCAATTGAGTAAAATATAGAATAAAATTACTATGTAGGTATTTACTATGAAAAATTTGACCTTCAACTCTTCAATCCTGATGATGCAGGGGTACTGCTAGCCTGAACTATAAAAGTTGGTCGTTTGATGTTTGCGAATATATAATGAAATTGTTAAGCAAATTCATGGGACAAAAATTTGACCTTCAACTCCTCAACCCTGATGATGCAGGGGTACTTAAAGCCAAAACCATAGGAATAAGCCATTTGGTGCTTACGTATATGTTATAAGATTACTGAGCAAAAACATAAGATGAAAAATTTGACCTTCAACTCCTCAACCCTGATGATGGAGGGGTACTTCAATCCTAAACCATAGAAGTTGGCAATTTGGTGCTTACGGTTATGTAAAGAAAATACTAAGCAAAAATATAAAATCAAAAATTTGACCTTCAACTCCTCAACCCTGATGATGAAGGGGTACTTCAATCCTAAACCATAGGAGTTGGCAATTTGGTGCTTACGGTTATGTAAAAATAATACTAAGCAGAGGCACAAAATTAAAATTTTGACCTTCAACTCCTCGACCCTGATGATGAAGGGGTACTTCAATTCTAAACCATAGGAGTTGGCAATTTGGTGCTTACGGGTATGTAAAAATAATACCAAACAGAGGCACAAAATTAAAATTTTGACCTTCAACTCCTAAACCCTGATGATGCAGGGTACTGCAAGCCTGAGCCATAGAAGTTAGCCACCTGGTACTAACGTATATGTTATAAGATTACTAAGCAACAATATAAGATGAAAAATTTGACCTTCAACTCCTCAACCCTGATGATGGAGGGGTACTTCCAGAGGGGGCGCCCTGTTTGTATGAATTGTAAAAGTGTTTTATGTTTAATTTTTGTGAATATGTAGATGCACAAAGCAAACTTAGAGGCTTTATTTAAATACAAACATAAAAATATAGTCACTAAAAAGTGTAAAATAAAAACTTTTTAACAAAAAATATCTACCGACTTCCATGTCACAAAAAAGTAAAAAATAATTTAAATATATTTTGGTCTAGAACATACTCAGTACTTAGTACATAGTTCTGAAGTCGGTGCTCATATAGGACGTAGTTACCGTCGTCCAGCGAAATATGTCGAGCACCGACTTCAGAACTGTGTACTAAGTACTGAGTATGTTCTAGACCAAAATATATTTAAATTATTTTTTACTTTTTTGTGACATGGAAGTCGGTAGATATTTTTTGTTAAAAAGTTTTTATTAATAAATAAAGTTAAGTGATTAAAATAAATGAACCGGTCCTTAACCACGGTGTAGTTAGAGCTCCCCCCCTCGAGGGGATCTGCATCTTGTCGTGCTTGCCCATGCCCACGGCCCCTGGGTGGCGGTCTCGGGGTTGTTCCGTCACCCTGCCGAAAGGAGCTTGTAAGGCGTGAAGCTTTGGGCTTTCTGACGCGCCTTGCTGATGGAGGGGAGCTCCGACACCGACGGGTTCGTGGATAAGAACGAAAGCGTGCCCGTGTTCCCGCCGTACGCTGCAAGCAGAAAACACTGTGGGAGTTTAGTTGGTAAGTGTGTGTGTGTGTGTGTGGAGGGGGGGGGGGGGGTTACAACCTCTCTCAGAGTTTCTTCAGAGTCTCAGAGTTTTAGCCATAGCCCACTGCGCTGGCCATGTTCGAATTGGTGAACTTCACACACTTCCGAGAACTTTTTTTTAATGAATTCTTGGGTGTGTATGTTTCCTCACGATGTTTTCCTTCACCGAAAAGCAGTGATAATTAATTTACAATATCCACATAAATCAGAGGTGCGTGCCTGGGTTTGAACCTCGGATCTCCCGATTGAGAGGGCAAGTTTCAACCATTAGGGCCTTCACTACTCTAGCCGGTAAGTAGTCCGGCACAACCCAGCAGCTACCCCGGGCGGCTGGCCATGCACAAGGAATACCCACTTTTAAAAAAAACCGTGTGGTTAGTTATGTCTAGGGTGATGTCATTTCATTCCTTAAATAAGAAAATATGTTCTTCAGCCTAATAAAAAAAATAATCTCTTATTTTACCTAATCATTCTAATTTCCAAACTTGTTACCTAAATAAATGCAAAATGAATTATCACGAGTTACATATAACACTTCGCTTAACTTTAGCAAACTTTGTTTTGGGACAAGATGTCGAAGTTTGTTGCTTCGTCCGAAGTCTGTGTGAGAGTCCTGTTTTCATATTGTACTTTGTTTAGTTACTTTTATCTTCGACGTAGACTGGAGGATGGGTTTTACAGGATGTCTGTCTTTGTAAGATAAATGTAAAGGAAGCGTTTTCAGGCGATTTTAATTTAGTGCGATATTTAGAGGACAGAGGTAAGAAGGTCAAATCTTGTCAAATTTAATTTGGGGAGGGGGTCTCCGCATCACGCATCATTATGTTATATATTAATTTTATCAAATTGAAAACGACTCTGTCGTGTATTGTTATCGCAATAGGAGGGAAGCACGTCATTAAAACGCAAGCGTAAGATGCACACTGCTTTAATAAAACTAAGTACGGGACACAGCCCGCCGCATACACGCACACATACACAACATCCCTTCCCCCTACTCAACCTGTGGTTACAAGGGCTGGTGCCTCATCATCCTCATTGTCGGTGACCATCATCGGTGTCGAGAAAATCGGACTAATCGCCCGTCGTCGAGCCGTAGTTTTTGGAGTCACTCGAGTACCTGACGGCGAAGCTTCTTCATCAGGGCTCGTTGCCAGTCCTCCTTCCCTCAATGGCTCAGGATGAGAGCTGGAAATCGGTACTACGTCAGGCACCACGTCCGGGTCCCAGTCCGGCTCGTCACTCGGCGAAGGGTCTAACCGTTTCCTAATTTGGTCGACGTGTCTGGTTACCTCACTTCTCAGATGTGGCACGTATACCGCGTACATAGTTTTTCCGATCTTCTTTTTAATGAATCCTTGCATCCAACGATTTTTTTTATTATTTGTATATGTAGTTATCCATACTCTGTCTCTTACTTCAAAATCGGGTCTAATTTTGCCTTTATAGTATTTAACCTGTAAGGACTGGTTCCGTTCGACGGTTTGAGTCAGGTCGGTGGACGAGGGTGACGGTACGCTGGGGTTCAATAAATCTAACCGTGAGCGCAATGCTCGCCCAAAAACGATCTCCGCGGGTGACTTATCAGTGGTACTATTTTTAGAGTTTCTGTAGTCAAATAAAAATTTTACAATTTTTTCGTGAATATTTTTTTTATTACAGCCTTCTAAAACAATAACCTTAAGTCCCTTTTTTACAATTTTCACCAGGCTCTCGGCTTGTCCATTACTAGCCGGATGGTAAACCGGAGCTAAAACATGTTCGATGCCGTTACGATCACAAAACTCTTTAAATTCTAAAGAAGTAAAAGATGTGCCATTGTCACTCACTAACGTGTGCGGAACCCCAAACCGCGACATGAACTCGTATAACTTCCCTATTACCGACCGTGAATTATAAGTTGAAGACATATCGAAACATTCTACCCATTTGCTATAAGCATCGACAACAATTAAAAACATAAAGTTGTGAAACGGCCCTAAGAAATCTATATGAATACGGTAAAACGGGTGCGGCGGCAAAGTCCAAGGCGCGAGCGGCGCATGCGGCGGCGCCGGCCGCAGCGCGCAGCACACGCCGCAAGCCCCCGCCAGCCGCTCCAACGTTGCGTCTACGCCAGGGAACCACAGGCGTTTGCGCGCCTCCGCTTTCATTTTAACAACTCCGAAATGTGAACTATGTAGTTCCTTACATACGCTTTCTGTTAAAGACGAAGGAACGACGACCTTATGTCCACGCATTAAGATACCATTTTCATAAGACAGTTGAGCCCGACAATTAAAATATGGTTTTAAGGATACATCGCTAACTTTTCTTGGCCAGCCGTTTAAAACAAAACTCTTGACGGCGGCCATTACAGTGTCACTAGCTGTTTCACGACGTAAATCGCTTAGTGTTACGGGCAGGTCTCCGTCCACTACAAAATTCACGTATGCTGCGCGATCCTCGCCCGCCGCGAGCTCGCCCGTCTCATCGGCCGCGCCCTGCTCGCCCTGCCCCCCACACGATCAAGATAAATAGTCCGCACTATTGCATTTACTACTAATGTACTCGATGATATAATTATAGGCGGCTAGAAAAATAGCATACCTCTGTAGGCGATTAGCGGATACTTCGGGAATGCCTTTATAAGGCCCAAATATAGCTAACAGGGGTTTATGGTCCGTACGTAGAACGAAGGGCTCCGATCGGCCGTACAAAAATTGATGAAATCGTCTTATACCAAAAATTATTGCAGTAGCTTCCTTTTGAATTTGAGCGTAATTTCTTTCCGCCGACGAAAGCGTTCGGGAAGCGTAAGCTATTGGCCTTTCTAACCCTTCACTACTAACTTGCGATAATACTGCTCCCAATCCAGTTGGAGACGCGTCAACTGTTAATATTAACTTAGCGTTCGGGTCAAAATGTGCTAATGTCGTATCAGATGCTAGTATGCTTTTTATTCTCCCAAACGCGTCATCGTGAATAGGACCCCATTCCCACTTTGTATTTTTATTTAATAAATTGTATAAGGGTCTTAGTACGGACGCTGCGTCTGGCACGAAATTCGTATAATAATTAGTAAGGCCTAAAAAGGATTGCAACTGTGACACGTTCGTCGGTTTTCTAGCGTGCAAAATAGCTTTGACCTTATCGGGCGACTTCCTAACCCCATATTTATCTATAACGTGACCCAGGTATGAAATTTCATCTTTAAAAAATTCACACTTGTTTATCTGTACCGTTAATTGTGCGTCATCTAACCGTTGTAACACCATAATTAACCTCTGCATGTGCTGCTTCTTATCTGCCCCCGTTACAAGGATGTCATCGAGTAGGAAAACGATCCCGTCTATACCCGAAAGCAAGCATTCCATTGCGCGCTGGAAAATGGCGGGTGCGCTTGACAACCCAAATACTAATCGAGTAAAATTAAAAAGACCGCGATGGGTATTGATACACGTAAACCTCTGAGATTCTTCGTTTAAACTAAATTGATTATAGGCCATAGACAAATCAATTTTACTAAATTGTACGCCCCCGTGTAATTTGGCTAATAAGTCATTTACCGTTGGCAAGGGATACTGATCAACTATTAGTTGTTTGTTTATAGTAACGGAGTAATCGGCGCATAATCTTATACTGCCGTCCTTTTTCAACACTGGAACAATAGGTGACGCGTAGTCTGAATGTTCTACGGGTTTTAAAATGCCTAGTGACAATAATCGGTCGAGTTCCTTATCTATTTTTCCTTTTAGCGCGTATGGGACCGGTCTCGCTTTAAAGAAAATCGGTTTACTGTCAGGTTTCAAATGTAAATTTATTTTATACTTGTTAAATGATCCTAGATTGCCTGAAAAAACCCTAGGAAACATATTCGATAGTTTTTTATTAAGGTTGGCATTAACCTCGCATTCGGGTTTTGTTCCGTCGAGCAGGGCGTGCACTCGCGCCGGTGCTAGCTCCAGGTCGAATTTACGAATGAAGTCGCGGCCTAGCAGCGGCGGCCCGTCCGCGAGCACTACATACACATTTAATGAAATCGTACGTTCGAGATATGTTATAGGCAATAATACGACCCCTATTGCTTCGATATTTTCGCCAGTATAACTGTAAAGTTTTTTATTAGTATGTAACAATGGCAATCTTTTAAAATTGGTGTCGTAAGTATTTTTTGATATTACGCTTACTGCCGACCCACTATCGATTTCAAACTCTAAAACTAGACCACCGATCATTATCCGTTCTGTCATAGGTTTTCCTAAAATGCATCGAATATTATAAAAACACTCACCGTCGTCGTCACCATCGTCCACATTACCTTCATCCACGTACTTCACTTTGCCCTCATTTGGACACATTTTACGCAAATGACCTTTAGTGTTGCACTTTTTACACTTATAGTTTTTATAGCGACACTGGTTAGAGGTGTGATTACTAAATCCGCACACGTTGCACTTTCCCTTCTTGGAGATGTTGAACACGCCGCTCGGGCCCGCTGCGCCGGCGCCGAGCGCGCCCGGCGCCGCCACCGACGAGGCCTGGCGCGCACAGCGCACGCTCTCTGCTAAGTCGATGGCTTTCGCGAGGGTCAGCTCCCGTTGATCCTGCACGAAGAGTTTGTCCCGCTCGTGTCCTGCCGCCATGCCCATGATAAATTTATCCAGCAAGGCCTCCTCCAAGTTTTTGAATGCGCAATGGGTCGCCAATCCTCTAATCCTAGCCGCCCATTGAGTGTGCGTTTCTCCTGGTCGTTGAGTTGCCGCATAGAAAATGGACTTCTCCGCAAACCCGAACCTTTTTGGTGTAAAGTGGTCGTCGAAGAGTTTCAATATGGCCTCGTATTCCAATTCTACCACCTTGTCGGGTAACGCCAGGTCACTTACGAGCTTGAAAGTTGATTCACTTAAAGACGTTAATAAGATTGCCCTCCGTTTAACTGCCGCTTTGTCCGTATTTGGTGTTATGTCGTTGGCGATGAACCACTGATTTAATCGGGTCTTGAATGTATTCCATTCTTGTGCTTGATGATCGAAGGTACACAGAACGCCATAAGTGGACCCTGCAGCCATGATACACGAGCAAACGAAAAAATATGTGAGTCCGATCGTCGCCACGTGTCGTGTATTGTTATCGCAATAGGAGGGAAGCACGTCATTAAAACGCAAGCGTAAGATGCACACTGCTTTAATAAAACTAAGTACGGGACACAGCCCGCCGCATACACGCACACATACACAACAGACTCCACTCCTGATTTAGTACAATCCTACGTGCGACTAAAATCACACCCATTAAACATATGACAGAATCACTAATCCATATAAATCTCATTACAGTGAGGAGAATTCTAAAAATCGCCAACATCGCCATACGTAAGTAATGAGCGCTCCCTAAGTATTTCAGTTTATTATTAATACATTGTATAATATGTAGCGGGTATTCACGATACAAGGTTTTTATTTCCTTACAGTCGATATTTTAACCCAGTTGCATACATCATAGTCACAGCGTAACTAGTATCGAGGAAGAAAAATCGATGACACGCATTACGAATAGAATAATCTATCTACTCTGGTTCTAGTTATACTTACTTTTGGCTGTATAAACATCTCTCGAATACTCGTGGAGGAAAGCAGAATCTGGCTTGTGTCTGATATCGAGCTCTTCAAGAAAGGTGCAAAACACACACTTTCTCACGCTTTCTACACTCAGGGCTTTCCCTTCAGTAGGATTTGCTCCTGTGTCGTGGCAACCGTCGACACAAGGCGAATACACAAACACCCAGACCCAGAACAGGAATCTAAACTCATCATTCAGATACCTGTCTGGCCGGGAATCGAACCCGGGACCTATTGCGTGTCAGACCGATGTGGTAACCGCGACTACTTCGATGTTGCAAATGTCCATAGGCGACGGTGATTACTATCCATCACGTAACCCGTCTGCCTTATCGTCAGGTTTAAGTACAAAAAAAAATGGTACTCATTTTCAAATTTCATTTAATGACACTATGTTTTGTACATGACAATACTACTTATTGTCATGTACAAAACATAGCACTATTTATGATTTACTTAAAGTATAAATAAGGCAATACGAAAATCATATCCGTACATCGTAAGTCTCCCTTAGAATTTTAAAAGATCAGTGATAATATTAGGCTACAATCTTGCACAAGGTTTTTGTGTATAATAAAAATAAAATAAAATAAAAAGCCTTTTATTTTTTGTTACAAATACAAGTATAGGTTAAATTTAAGTTAACAAATCAAAAGAGGAAAAAAAAATAAAAAAGTTAAACAACGAAACAGTTTGCATGCATTAATTAATTAGGTGCTTTATTCTAATTAGTGCTTTTATATTTTATGGGTTTGTAACCCATGGGGGTTCTTGTGAACCCCTCTCAACGGAGGGTAAAGGCCTCCTCCAAATTTGTGTATAATAAATGTGTATAATATAAGTACGCCGGAACTTCGTTCCGCCTAAAAGTAAAAAAAACGAAAGTTATATTATACACATTTATTCAGTTCATTGAAGAAACAAAACAAAAGAAACTAATTGTTTACATTCTTTTAAAACTGTGTCGGAATAAAATAAGCCCGAAGGATTTCAGAAATAATTCCAGTATAAAGTAGTCATAGATAAAGTAGTGGTATTGACATAGTCGAATGAAGCGTTTATATGATAGCATCATATAATTAACCAATATTCAATTCCAATAGAATTTAGTGATAGGGCGACGAGAATCTTATCAAGCCCTTTTCAATGAAACCCTACAAAGGGAGTATCTATCCCTAACCCTTTCCGTATCCGTCAACGGCCGCTCGTCCGGAAATCCTTAGCCACAGAGCAGATATTTATTAGAAATTCCCTGGTGTCTCATTACTGTAGTTTCCGACCATTTCAGTATATTGCTAATAATATTTCCAACTTTAGTATATTGTATTAAATAATAATAATACAATTATTTTCTTTGTTTACAGTTGTAAATTTTTGATTTGTATTTTGTATTATATGTATTAAGTAATTTGGTCAATAAAAATATTATACTGTTTGATACTTTTTGAAAATAGATAAAATATTTCAGGAACCTAAATTATTAAATATAATACTATAAAGAAATTTACCAAATAAAAAACTTATTGGTAAATTTACTGACCGAATCGGATAATCTTTATTAGATATATTTTTTTAGATATTAGTCTATTTTTATTTAGTTGATTTTTATCCCTTTGCAATTAACATTCGTCTTTGCAATGTTAATTGCAATTCCAGTCAATATGGTACATTCGTTATAAGAAAACTCGCTAGTAACATGCATGCGTGTTCAAATACATTTGTAATCCGATACGCTTTGCACACATGCGTGCTCCACGCGCCGCCATTTCTACGCGTCGAAACACCTGTGGTTCGCTGTAACACCGGTAATTCCGTCGTAATACTTGTAATATCGCTGTAATACCTGTAATTCTGCGGTTATACTTGTAATTCCGGTGGGCGGACGTCTAAACAGGCAAATAGGGTATAAGATTTTATACACTCCGCTATCTCAATGACTATGTTCGTGTTTAAGTGCAGCGATTATCTGAGCTACCTTGAAATTGTAGGATGAAGAAATGACTCTCGGGAGAAAATTGCTTACAATTCAACACTAATGTTTACCAGATTATAATTAAGACCTACTCATGAGACAGAAATGAATTTAATGCTACAATAAAGTGATTTCTCTGTTAGATTGTCTTAATGTGGTGTTACGTGAGGCAATAGTACTTCTGGCAAAAAGCCGAATGATTAATATGGAAATATAGTTTATCATTGAGAGACGCCTCGGTCAAATTACCCGACAACGTCACTATGGCAGCTGTCTGATTTTTTTTATAATAATGCAGAAGTTCAGGTGTTAAATGTGGCAGAACTCTTTTTCATTCGATACCGGACGCGTCACCTCCACCACCCATTTCTTAATAATAGGATTATGCGCTGCTTTCTTATGTGAAGGGCGTAGTAACGGGGACATTCATATCTCAGACACAGTACTAATATGAAACAGTATGGAAACTAAGCCTGTTTTATAACATAATTACCTACACTCTGTTGAAACAAGAGGGTTGTCTCTATATAATATTTTTTAGTAATGGTGTTATTAATACTCATTTTAGCATTTATGGACATGTAGTCATCAATCAATCTAATTGTAGGTAATTTCACGGCTTTGCATTTTAATCCCAGCATGACGATAATTATTATGATTATTTTGAAATACAGAAAACAGTTTAATATAGATATTTGGAAATGCGTGTGTTTATTTTTTCACTGAAAAATATATCCTGCTTCGACGATACGTCCGGAGTTCTATATTATTAAATTTAATAATGCAAAAAATTCAAACAGCCGTATACCTACCACATAATACACTAGTGGCATTTTTAGAAAGATCGCGGAACAAATAGCAACGTGATCACTCGTCTTGACGCGACACTCGCTACTGATGCACTGCGAAAACTCCTTAGCGGCCTCGTCAATGCGCATGTTTGTGTGATTGTGCCGTTTTCGAACACTTGTAGGCAATTTCCATACTGTACATTATCTCTACTGTGTCTTAGGTGTTCTAACTTAGTCCTTCTCTATGTCTTGGCTATGGCCAGCCTCAAGTGAGACTGATCTACACTTTCTACACTCATAGCCCCACACTAGGATTTTCTCCTATGTCGTGGGTACCATGGACACACAAGACAAATACACAAACACCCAGACCCAGAATATGAATCTAAACACATCATTCAGATACCTGTCTGGCCAGGAATCGAACCCGGAATCCATTGCGCGTCAGACCGGTACGATATACGCTCCGCCACGGATCATCAAAATCTAATCTGGGATTGATCACAAATGACCACCATGGCCACTTATCATCAGGTGAATTGCATTAGGAAATTCACTTAATAATTTAGACTATGGAGGTTAGAGTGTTTATGTGAGATACATATCTTTATGTGCGTTTAATATATTCAGTGTAATGTTATGAATGTTGTAAGCGAATGATAAAACATATTGTTTTTTTTTATTTGACTGAAGTAGCAAACGAGCATGTAATCCACCTGATGATAAGTGGTCACTGCCGCCCATGGACATTTGTAATCAACTACATACGAAACATGGGTTTCATCTGAAGACAATCAGAGGTGCGTTGCTACTCCCGAGGACTATGATGGTCGCCTCAAGTGAAAGTGTGCCGGCAACCACACCCTCCTATCGAAACGCAAGAAATTTTTCACGCTAGAAATAAGTGTGGCGGTGGTACTTCCCCGGTCGAATTACACTGGTTCTACCACCTTGAGATGTTAGTATTGTGAATGTCTGAGATAACTTTAATTTTTAAGGTTGAACTTAATGTGCCGTGTGGTGTCAATCTTGAATAACTTTATACCTTGTCTTCCCGTGAATGTCGTAAGAGGCGAATATGTAGATACACTAAGGTTACCATCACACATGCCAAACGAGGTGACTGTAAAAGTCCTAAGGTGAGGCCTCTATGCAGCACAGGACCTCAAAATAAATAGATGAAACTTAATAAAAGGACTAGGATTGAATACAAAGACAATATCATTTTCAATAATTTATTTAACAGACTTCTTCAAAAGAAACGCAGTACGATTGAGCAAATCAACGTAGAGCATGAAACATCACCGTATAAAATGCATTTTCAATAATAACGATACGTAGATAACTAACCAAATGGACTTCTAACTTAAAATGTTTAAAGTTCCTTTTGGATTAGACTAAACGCTGTTGACTCGCACTGAACGTTGATTAGTTCAAATTAGTGATGTAACGAATGTTTTATTTGACATTCGCGAATACGAATGCGAATGCGAATTATCCTTACCGAACTTTGCGAATGCGAATGCGAATTATGTGTACCGACATTCGTGAATACGAGCGCGAATCATCCTTACCGACGTTCGCGAGTACAAACCCGAATGCGAATTATTCTTACCGAAATCCCCGAATACGAATGTGAATGCGAATTATCCTTACCGTCATTCGCGAATACGAATGCGAATGCGAATTATCCTTACCGACATTCCCGAATGCGAATTATCCTTTCCGACATTCGGGAATACGAATGCGAATTATCCTTTCCGACATTCGCGAATACGAATGCAAATGCAAATTATTCTTACCGACATTCGCGAATA
This sequence comes from Spicauda simplicius, assembly GCA_949699795.1. Taxonomy (NCBI): domain Eukaryota; kingdom Metazoa; phylum Arthropoda; class Insecta; order Lepidoptera; family Hesperiidae; genus Spicauda; species Spicauda simplicius. Next base: position 19,412,377 of record OX453059.1, read on the forward strand.
CGAATGCGAATTCGAATTATCCTTTCCGACATTCGCGAATACGAATGCAAATGCAAATTATTCTTACCGACATTCGCGAATACGAATGCGAATCCGAATTATTCTTACCAACATTCGCGAATACGAATGTGAACGTGAATAATCCTTACCGATATTCGCGAATACGAATGCGAATGCGAATTATCCTTACCGACATTCGCGAATACGAATGTGAATGTGAATTATCTTTTCCGATAAGAATCACGAATCAAGAATACGAATCTTGTTTTTTTTTCCTATTCTTTTTTCCGCAGGATATGAATTTGGCGACCTTATTTGGTCGACATCTGCAGTTCGAATTTAATTTGTACACATTTAGTGGCCTTTTTTTGCAAATGCACTGTAATATTCGCAAAACATTCGCACAATTCTTGCGAATGCGAATGCAAATATATAAAACCACACGAATATTCGGAAATGCGAATTTATACATTTGTTACATCACTAGTTCAAATTAAATGTTACACGTATTCATAAGTATACATTATTGGGTCTCTTTAACTTATAATATGCCAAAAAAATGTTAAGATGTTCATTTGGTTACCTTATGTAACGAAATAAATATTCTAACAGCTAAAAAGACGGTTTAAATAAACAGTCGTTACAATTTATTTTATCATTAGATTATGAGACACATTCTAATAATAAACCGGGTTAACCCAATGTCTTACATAAATATTGTCTACTTTTTCGAATACATATTTTTTATAATTACAGTAATTTCGTTAAAATTTTCATTCTTCAATGCGCATTCACTATACCAATATACATATGAATCTATTGCTAATTAATTTACACTATCATGTTCAAAAAGAATAGTTATGTTCACGTACAATAAAATTTATCGATACCATAGGCAAAATAATCGGTACACAAAATTCTTATTTTGCTTAAAAGAAATAGATTCCTCCACATTCAAATACATCGATATCGACCAAGAAAAAATACAAAAACGTTCTAATTTTAATACGAATATTAACGTCAACTCAAGATACACCATTTCATCGAATCTCAAAGATTTGAAAAATCATAGCTATCGTAACCATAATTATTTCTAAAACCACAACACTAATAAATAACACTTTCATTAGAATATTAGTTATATTCCGTTATAAACCTACGTTACAAAATAGGCTATACAAAATCCTATACTTATTGGCAAAATGGTGTATTTGAGTTAAGTCTAGACTTATCCTGCGCCTTCAGCCAATAAGCCAATAACAGTGTGTGAGACAGAGTCGTACGTGTTATTGGTATTTCTCATATTACTGTACCATATTTCCCTCGCGTACACCGAACTAAAATAGCTGCGCAGAGATGTGACATCCAATCTTATTAGTGACGTATTCTGTATTTGGTTGGGAACGGGTACAGGAAAATTTTTAAAGTAGGTTATAAAGGGATTCGTGTGTGGTTATTACTGCGTTAATAACAACCTTTGAGACGGTTTTGATAAAAACGATGTAAATGTGATACACTGTTTATTTTTATTGGAATGGTGGCTTGATGATTTGATGGTAGGTGGCCGCTGTCGCTTGAATATCCGTAATAAACCTCAAATAGGGCAGAAGCCTGGAGGTTGGCCACATGCCATTTAACCATTGAAGACTATATAAGTTACTTTTGTAATCAGAAAAAATCAAATGTGGTAGCATGACTGCCACTCAACCATGAGGCATTTTATGACCACCACAAATCTCCACATATTGTTAAGTACCTATTTCTCATCACTAGTTTAGCACGGTGTAATTACATTAGATTTATTACTATATTATACGATAATAGTTAAACTCGTACATCGATATTTTGAACGGCACATCTCTATATTTTTTAAAACCGAAAATACATGAACATACATTTTTTTACAATAATTTGTATTCCTAGTTCGTATTTTAGGGTTAAACCTAACTGAGTTTTGAGGCAGTAAACGCCAAATAAAACTGGAATATTGTACTCCCGTTTGGATTCACTTGTCATGACTAAGTTAAGAACGTCATAAAAAAAATACAGTTGACGGTCGCCACAAGGCGGCGGCATATGGGTATCAAATGAAAGGGTATGTTTAGAAAAATATAGAAAAATAAAATGATATTACTAAAAGCTTGAATTCATAAAGTTTTTTAATATAAATTTAGTTTTTTAATTTAAATTCTACGTTCTATGTGTTTTAGAGTTGCCGTTTCCTAATAAATTTGAAAAATAATACAAATTAATCTTATTGAATCGGTTAAATTAAATATAATCTGATTCTCTTCTCATTGACAGATCACAACGTATCTTCTCAATAATCACAAATATTTTATTTTCATGTTTTCTAAATGTATACAATATGTCCATGTATCGTTTTGTTTACTATCACTTTTAAATAATATTTTTGATAAAGTGAAATATGTTGAAATATTTCATGCAAATATACCTACATACAAGGGTTTTGTCAAAATTTATATGGCAAAGCATTTTTTCACAGATAAGACAAATAAGTTATATTTACGGAAATGACAAATTGTACACAAATTCGGTATTTCTCATAAGAGACATTAATACATAATCACATACGTAAGAAGTTTAGATTTTTGGCTAATTTCTCTACTTACGAATAATTCTACACATCACACGTTATGACGAGAACATTAATAGATTTATATAATTACTTTACATCATAATAGGTATGTTATAGGTTTAGGTATATATTACAAGGTATTTACATACATAGCTGCGGTTTCATTCTTATAAACTAGATCTTAATGTAAAAATCAATAAATAAAGCCTACTGAGCATGAGATTATTGTATTACAAATTATATTTAATATTATATGTACGAGGTTTAATAGTTACAAAATTTATTTTGTGCATTTTTCGTCACTCATCGAAGACCTCTTCTACATCAGAAATAAACAATGAAAAAAGGACAAGCAAAACTTAAACATAACAATTATTCTATAAAATAAACTGTATAAATAAACAAGATTGAAAAATATTGAAAATGCAATATGATATTGCCCATACATATCATATTGCCGCATCAATATCAACCACTTCTAAAACAACTGAACAATAGAAATCAACGTCATGATTTAAGAGTACATAATATGAAACTCCCCTCAGTCATTGAAAGGAGGTAATAGAAAATTATCAATGATCATATTTTTTTTTTCAAAATTCAATAACTCATATTTTTTGACTATATTTGTTTGTCTATCTGTCTGTGTGTAAAATCGAATCAACTCAAAACTACTGAAAAAAATAATAACTCTAAAGATATTCAAAGTAATAGGAGAATTTACGTCATAATGTACTTAAGGTATCAGAAAAAAAAAATACAATTTTGTTTTTTTTTTACATTTTTTAAACGCGCGTGATACCGCGGGCAACTAATGTCTGACTAAAAACTTTAGGCCATAGTCATTTTTACGTTTAGGCCATACCCCGTGCTTAGTTTCAAAATATGATAGAAAATTTCTTCCCTTACGAGCAAATTAAATAAAGATAAATTCATTTAACCTGGTAATACTTGCGTGTTTAATATTGGGAAAGATTTCTGTAACTACAATTACTATCAATTTTAATCTTTCATGTTTCAGTTATTTCGAAAATTAACAATATCAAACTAATATTATAAGGTTTGTGAGTGTGTATGTTTGTTACTTCTTCACGTGAAAACGGCTGGAGCGATTTTCATAAAATTTGGTAAGGAGTTAGCTGATTTTTTACTGTGGAAAAATATCTTATTCCCATGGGACAATCGATTTTTGTTACCGCGGGCGAAGCTGCGGGATTCAACTAGTAGTTATAATAAATGTAATTTCTATTAAATTTGGCTTGTATCTTCGCCTCCATGCAATAATGAGCAATTTTTTTTTTTTAAACACGCTTTCTACACTTATAGCCCCACAGTAGGATTTTCTCCTGTGTCGTGGGTACCATGGACACACACAAGGCAAATACACAAACACCCAGACCCAGAACACGAATCTAAACTCATCATTTAGATACCTATCTGGCCGGGAATCGAACTCGGGACCCATTGCGCGTCAGACCGGTATCGTCACCACTCCGCCACGCGGGTCGTCATGTGATTGATTGTAAATGTGTCAAATACACAAAAAGACAACTATAAAATCACCCAGACAGTAGCCAGGGTCAAAACTTTTCAAAATCGAAGCTGGAATCAAACATAAACCTTTGCATATCGGTAGCAGTCCCAATATAATTATTATTTATCGAATATATTGAATACATTGCAATTGAATTTATATTGCGGGCATAACTCGATTGAATTGCACAAAGTACTCGTTATTCCGTGATTTTGAGCAGAAATAATTTATGTTGATTTCAAATTATGCGTAATGGCCGTGGATATAAGTGGTCGGAAACGTGTGTCCGTCAGGATGGCCGGTCACTACCCATATTTTACATCGAAATAGTTACTAAGAGTTGCTACCTAGTTGCTACCAGTTGCTACCCATCTTAAAATAATTGCTACCTTCGTATTTAAAAAAATAAACTGCTTTTTAAGGTGACCGGCCATTCTGACGTCAGGATGGCCGGTCACCATTCCAGTTAGAACAATATGCGCAAATGATTGGAGTTTTTTTTTTACCAAGAGTTGCTACCAAATTGCTACCTTTTTTATACATCGTAATTGACCTCATAGCTGTTAAGGATAAAAAGATATTACAGATTTAATATTAAACGCCTGTACAACTAAATTAGCAAATCCGAAGTTAAATACAATATTCGTATTTTACACAGGCGCCACTTTCACTTTATATTTATATTATATTATTGTATCGTACAATAATATAATAATGTTATAATGTTATAAAATGTTTGTAATTTTTTATTATTATTAGTAATTACTCAATTTTTGCTAAGAACTGTACAATGTATCTGTTTGAATTATTTTTGGTTTATATCTATTAGTGTAATAAATCAATGCTATTCTTTTTTTCTACTTAAAATTTCATCTCCGCCTATGTTAAACCTCCGCATCCGCCTCGGCCTCCGCTAAGAGACCTCCGTTACAACCCTAATATAAATATAAAGTGCAAGTGGCGCCTGTGTAAAATACGAATATTGTATTTAACTTCGGATTTGCTAATTTAGTTGTACAGGCGTTTAATATTAAATCTGTAATATCTTTTTATCCTTAACAGCTATGAGGTCAATTACGATGTATAAAAAAGGTAGCAATTTGGTAGCAACTCTTGGTAAAAAAAAACTCCAATCATTAGCGCAGATTGTTCTAACTGGAATGGTGACCGGCCATCCTGACGTCAGAATGGCCGGTCACCTTAAAAAGCAGTTTATTTTTTTAAATACGAAGGTAGCAATTATTTTAAGATTGGTAGCAACTGGTAGCAACTAGGTAGCAACTCTTAGTAACTATTTCGATGTAAAATATGGGTAGTGACCGGCCATCCTGACGGACACGGAAACGTTATGTTATTATGGTGCTGAGTTTTGAACACGGTTATACTATATATCGTTTTATATTTTGCTGTGTTTGATGATTCGCGTGGCGGTGCGGTTACCGTACCAGTCTGACACGCAGAGGGTCCCGGGTTTGATTCTCGGCCAGACAAGTATCTGAGTAATGGGTTGAGTTTCTTGTTCTGGGTCTGGGTATTTGTGTATTCGTCTTTGTGTGTATCCATGGCACCCACGACACAGGAGAAAATTCTACTGTGAGGCTATGAGTGTAGAAAGCGTTTTTATGCGTATTTAAGAGGTCATATAGAATTTTAAATATCACTACTTGATTTTTTTATATTTTTGCATTTCAGCGCTATTGCAGTGTTGGTTTTGAATACCACCACTTCTTCTATGTCTACAGATGTCCTAGGAGGCGAGTGACGGTCAAACTTTCAAGGTCAAAATTTCAAAGGTGCATGAGTGTTATTTGAATCTTGAACCCACTGAGTCAGTGTCCGAATTTCAAATTACTACTAGAGTTTTTTTTATACTTAAACCTAACGATAAGGCAGACGGGCTACCTGATGGAAAGTAGTCACCGTCGCATGTGGACATTCGCAACACCAAAGGAGTCGCCAATGCATCGCCGGCTGTGAAGGAGAGCTCTTTTCGCACCGTTCTTGAAGAACCCCATGTAGAGTAAATAACTTTGTAATCACTACTATATCTTTAATAAAAATATCCATATTTATATGTATCAATATTTTCGGAATAGGTACATTTAAATAAACATTTCTTCGTTGTTTCATAAAACGAAAACGTTTCTCCCAATATAACACAAAATTTACCTTGAAGAGCATTATCTCACAAGGAACCATGAATAAATATGACGTACAAAGTTAAAACACATAAATATTTCACGTATGAAAAAACAATTACTTTTCCTTTCATTTATTATTTATTACTTACTTATATTGTTTGCTTGCGAGCATTTCTATTTTATTTCTTTATTATTCTCCGGTATACTATTATTATAGATATTTGTACTTGTAACTTGGAAGTAGCTAATTAACATACAATCCATCTGATGGTGGCTGCTGCTGCACATGGCATCTGTAATCAATCCCTAAGTCTCATCTGAGGTTAGCCACAGAGACTTTGCTACCCCCTGAGGACTAAATCCTAGTAGGATATGTACCTGTCTCCTTTATCCTTTCGATCTGAAAAGACGAGGATATAATATTGCTAGCTGTTTCACTGTGGGGAACGGATCTCTTTTCTGGGAGATTGGTTTAGTCCATAGTGTTATTATCTTTGATAACGTTGTTAGCAATTAGGCTACAGGTTACATCAAGATGTGTTTCTTTAACGTCAAAGCTATTATTCTGAAAGGCAGAAAATTTGTAAAAATTACAGGTGAGATTCGCACCCAAAGTGATTGAGAGAATTTCAACCATTTCACTGTCATTGCCTCAATGTTGTAATTAAGCTCGTGACTCCAGACTTACATTTCGCATTAGGCGTAACTTTATTAATGCAAAGTGTTTGAAACGGAGCGAGTAACTGTCAAGATGTCCAGATGCTGAGCTGACGAACAAGTAGCCGTAATTACGTTCCAGCAAATTACGGCATCAACTGATAATTAGACGTCAGCGCCAGGGTTTGCGTAATAATTATTTGATTAATATAATGAATTGAAGTAATAAGTTTTGTTATCTATTTTAATAATATTTGTTATATATTTCCTTTTTTATGTATTAGTCACATTGATTAAAAATGTTTTTTAAATTATATTTAGTTTAGTGGCTGAAATTATAAAAAAAATAACAACTGTAATTATTTATATTAATTAAAAATAAAATTGAACTAATTAAAGTCATTAAACTAAGTTAAACTAATTATACTGAAACTAATTGCACGATTCAAAATGTAGATATAAATTTATAAACGTGCAAAGTACATTTTATAAAACATGTTTAAAAACCTGACCGCGAAGTATTAGTTGATAGACTTTACACTCCTTCTAAATCGGAGGTGCCCGGGATTCGAACCTCAGGTCCTGGATTGGGAGGCAGAGACGTAATCATTTTCAAGGCTAAGACTATTCAAGTATTTTACAAATTTGTTCTTTAAATTACCAAAATGACATTCATAATTTTATATGATGGTTTGCCATTTCTCCCTTACATGTTTAGTCACAATGAACAGCGGAGAACAACTCACATTTTTACATTGTTTGGGTAACTTCCATATATTTCGGTGATAATGATCCACAACTTCATGGCTGAAATATTTTCAAACCGTAAATACAATTTTAAGTCAAAATGCTTGAGTGAAACTCAACCGCAAAAACACAGAACCCTCATTACTCTTGAGTCGTATATGCAGCTGAGTTGAAGAGATCTTTTTGTGTTGAAAATAAATTTGGATGCATTTACTGGTTTCTGGTTGTGGCTCCACAAAAACCTGGAATCGCACAATCGAGTTTAAGCCGTAATAGCAGGTAGTGGAGTTTTAATTGCGTCGATTCAACGCGAAGTAGTTTCGTTAGAACGTAACTGGGAATTTATTAGAGTCGCACGCTTCCTTGAAGGAAGCTTTGCTGAGTATTATAAAGCGAAGTTAGGAAGGACTCAACCGTACATCAAGACGTATTCAGAATGTCCTTTGTTTAGTACGTCGCATAGAAACGGCGCAAGCGTTGACGAATGTGCTTTCAAACGCTGAAACTCTCATGTAAAGTTATGAATGAAAAGTAATTAAGTAAAGTCGTAATGTCTGTTTTAATTACTTTTATCAGCTATTTTATGGATTATCCATGCGGCAAAACGTCAAATGACTAAAAACGTACATAAAATGTTATAAAACAATTAAAATGGGAAATTAAATTGTCATTGATCTTTCATGCATAATACTTGCCAAGATCCAACTATCTTTCAATACTCTATAAAATAAATCAGATTTGTATTATTTGTTTTAGTTTTGAGTTGTTCGTATGTTTTTCTTTGTCTTACGACAACATAACATATTAGTATCACTTATTTGGTAACATACATAAATTAATTCAAGAAAGAATTGTTTAGGTAAGTTATAAAAAAAAAAAACTACTGCTAGCTATTTAGATACTGTTTGTAATAAAAGTATAGAATTTAGATGGTACTTATTGAAATAATGCGAATTCCATGTCTATTGTAACATAACTCTGTGGTACATCCCGCACCGCCTGAAAGTAGAATTACTGACTTGGGAGCCTATTATGTAATTTTGAGAAAGATATTAAATCTTTTACATACATTACTGTATACATTTATTATTGTACGTTCCCTATAATCGTCATAAAAATGATTTTTTTTTGGACTAAAACATTGTGTTACACGCCTTTGTTTTCTTTTTTCGTGATATTTAAGTAGCATAAGAGTATACATTCTATCTTATGACAAATGGCCACTGCCACCCATGTAAGCTAATCTATATAGAAAAGCTGTTATTCGCAGGTGCATTGCTATTCACATAAATTAAAAGTTTAAAACAAAGCGCAACGCATGTTACATTTATATGTAAACGAATACTATGGCTTGGTTTACAGTTAAAAAAACTTAACTAACTTAATGAGGAACATAATTATAAAATCCAAGTTATGATGGTTATCTCGACCAGCTAATAAATTAGGAATTTCAGCAAGATATCTAAAGTATTAAAAGTATTGTTATAAACCAGAACTAAAAGGTGGTAGAACCAGTATACCAGTTCGACCGAGGAAGTACCACCGCCACACCTATTTCTAGCGTGAAGTATTTCTTGCGTTTCAATAGAAAGGTGTGGTTGCCGGCACACTTTCGCATGAGGCGACCATCATAGTCCTCGGGAGTAGCAATGCATCTGTGATTGACTTCAAATGGAACCCATGTTCTGTATGAATTTGATTACAGTTGTCCATGGACGGCAGTCACCATTTACCATCTGGTGGACTGCATGCTCGATTGCTACTTCAGTCAGATAAAAAAAAACTAGAGTGCATATAAAGAGGACATTTAGGGGTTTCAGATTTCTCTTAGCTTAAGCCAGAAAAGAAACATTTTTCACATAAGACGTTTTTTTTGCTTTTTCGCGACAAATTTAGTGGGTATTTTATCAATTCCTTGCCCGATTTCGTCACCCTTAGCACAGGAAAGTAAAAAAAATCTACACACAGAAAGATTAGTTTGTTTTTATGTCAACATATTTCGGAGTCTATCAATTCCGGACTTCGCGAACAGTACGCGAGAATATTTCAAAAACTAATCGACCTTATTTCCGTCCACCGTCGCTGTTAAACTATCTCTTTATTGACACACATAAACAGTAGTCACAAGAATGATTTTGGATTTAATATTTCTACAGTTATATATAACCTGCATTCAAATTATAATGCCATAGATAATTCGTAATGTCTATGGTCGAAGATATCAACCCGGTCGAAGATATCAACCCGAGGGCGCTAATTTTAACCTATGGTGTAAATGACATTTAATATTACGGCTACATTATTCTGCTATTATTTAGCACATTAAAAACTTTTATTTACACTGAAGTGAGCTTCGTCGCCTGGGGCGGTCATCATCGCAGGATCTCTCTGAAAGAATAAAGATTCTTTTTAGATAACAGCCAGTTTTCAAAAGATTGTGTCAGATAGCGCTTTTTGACAGATTAAAAATCGCGCAGTGAATCTTTTTAAGGTTTTTCAGTTGTCGTTTTAACAGCGTTTTGTTATTTGTTGTTGAAATAAGGATTCCTAACCACGTTTAAAAGACATGCCAGTAATTTTGTAACAATTTAGAAATAACTATATATTTGCATCGCATTATTAATAATATAAATTAACGACTTTGCCAAGTTAGCAATATCTCTGTTTATAAATGCCTATAATGCAAATGTTGTTTTTTACAAAAATCGTATTTTTTTCAAACTTGATCCGGAACGATGTTAAATAGAGACTGTTTTTTTTGATGGAATTACCGCTGTTTTGAAGTTGCACATGTGAAATTTAAGTCAGACATAGAAACTGACGTGGTTCGGCTACTAATAATAAATAACTTGCTTTTTCTTAATCTTAATGTGGTATATTAGGTGTTGATTGTTTGTACCATATTACAGTATTAAACTTAAACTTAAACTGTATTTTTTTCAAAATTGTTGTTATTTAAAAAAAACTAGTTTCTCTTTTACTATTATTAATTTTTTTTTCTTAATCTGTACGTTGCACTTAGTTCATTAACTTGATTTTTGCACCCTACCTATTCTTTAATTTCACCTTAATCTTAACTCTATAACCTTAGGTTGCCTGGAAGAAATCGCTGTTGAGCGATAAGGCCGCCTTTTGTATTTTAATATTAAGATTTCATTGTAATATTTTCCTTGTTGGGTACAATAAAGTATATTATTATTATTATTATTACAGTTTGTACGTACAAAGCCGGGAGTTTCATCTAGTTAGGAAATAAAACTGTGTTCAAAATATGAAATGTATGTAATGATACCTATAATTTCAAAGTTAAATACTAAAATCCTTAGCATATCGATACTGAAAGTAATTTAACAATCGAAGCCGTTAAAATAAACTAAGGAGCAGATAAGTAATTTGAAGTCAAATTGATGGCTCTCGATAGCACAAAAGTAAAATTAATCTTTATTGATGAACTTTAAGAGCCTTTTCGTGTTGTTTGAAGGTAAGATAATTTAATGGTAGTCGAGTAAAAGAACTTGAGTATTTATTTAGGAGAATATCTACTCCTTTTAAAGCATTATAGATATTAAGTAGCAAATATTTTGGAAGTTAAAGAAAGTATTATGGATAAGTAAACGATTTACTTCATAGTTACAAAGAAAATATAATAGAATTGACTTTTAGACATTACATGATGAGAAATACTTATTAGTGGGTGTAGTATTGAAACAATAGTATTATCTATATATTAATACGTGAAGCAAAAACTTGTGATCCATTTTTAAGATACTTTCCGCAGACGGAGGAGTAATAAATTTTGCACATTAACGGGTACTCACGATATGCGGTTTATGAATTCTTATAGAATTCTTTTTGCCGATATTTTGATAAACCGCATATCGTGAGTACCCGTTAAGTATTATAATGTATCAATTCCGTGATAATACTAGTCTAAAATCATAAATTTTGCACAGTTATAGTTTATGAAGAGAAGGAGCACGCAATGCTAATTTTTTTTCAAATAATGCATAAAACATACCTAAAATCAATTAAAAACGCATTACGCACACTACCGTACATTTGACCTACTCATTATTGCTTTTAAATGCAGCTAAGTCAGTTAAATGTCTTTTTACCTTTCGGATGTATTATATAAAATAAGTTGAAAATTAATACATATTAATTGAATTTGAGAATATTCGTGCTACTTTAGACATTGTCAAGTTTAGATTTTGGGTTGAATTACGGTCGAATTTCGACCGTTGCGACGGGTGACTAGTAAATATAAAAGCTTCATAATTAATCTTTCGAGGTAAACAAACAGTCTTTACTTATTTAAGTATATACTGAAAATAATAGATATTTGATAACACTGATAGTTTGTTTTCGATAGAATAGGCCTTATATTGTATGTACAGTCACGAGCAAAAAGATGTGACTATGGAAGATTGGCAAAAGTATCTGATCCAAGAAGGAGTTCAATAATATCTGACTACACGAACGCTGCAAAAATATCTGACATTGAAAGGCAGCATGATGCAGTAGCGTCAAAAATATGTGATCAAGATGAACGTCAAATAATTGTGACATCTTTCGGAAGCAAAAATATGTGACGACGTTCGTTCCGAAAATAATGTGACCTACCACAGAATGCTAATAATTATTCTGTTTTCTAGTCAAAGTGGCGTTCCTATGGTCTGTTGGATCTTGTCTTAACTGTTTAGTACCTTCTCTCTCGTTAACTCATTATTGTCCGTACTGGTGGGCACGGGTTTTATCTCGGAATGAGAGAGTCATAGTCCACCGCGCGGGCCAAGTGCGAATTGGTGGACTTCATACACCTCCGAGAACTTTTTTTGACGCTACTGCATTATGCTGCCTTTCAATTTCAGATATTTTTGCTGCGTTCGTGTAGTCAGATATTATTGAACTCCTTCTTGGGTCAGATACTTTTGCCAATCTTCCATAGTCACATCTTATTGCTCGTGACTGTACATTGTTATTACAACGAAAACGAAAAATAGCTAGCGACGAGTTGTTACTCAAAAACCGATACTTGTAAAATACATCTTAAGATAATAATGTTCTTGTACAAAAATACATTGTATATAAGTGATATGATTGCATAATAAAGTATTATAAACATAATATGAAGTTGTTTACATAATCTTTGCCATAATTGTTATCAATAGAGTAGATCTATTGAAAATAATCTACGGTACATTGATGACTTATTATTGAATTTTATTATAAGAAACTTAGTCTACAAAATTAAGATACAAAACGACTGATGATCTATGATCGCATCAAAAAAAAGTTCGTAAAATCAAAACATATCACCCACACACGCACGTTTTTTACATTCATAGCGCCACAGTAGGATCTCTTGTATCGTGGGTACCATGGAAACACAGACGACGAATACACAAACACCCGGACCCAGAACAGGAATCTGAACTCATCATTCAGATACCTATCTGGCCGGGAATCGAACCCGGGACCCATTGCGCGTCAGACCGGTACGGTAACTACTGCGCCACGCGGGTCGGGTATCAAAAACATAAAGTCCTAAAGATATTGTAACAGTCAGGTGCAGTCAGGTTTTACAACGAGCTACTTGTGAACTATCGGCAAAGATAATTAATAAAACTAACAAAGACGGCAAGGTACTATCACAAGGCATCTCTGCGGTAGACGGAGTAAATTATAAACCGTTTATTTACCTAAATATTTCACAGACGGTGACTGCAGAACACAGGAGGATGAGCAATAGAGACGCCGCTACTGGACCTGTGAACAAAGAACAATTTACTCGGTTGAACATATTTCTAGCAAAATTATACAAAGTTTTTGATGAATGAAGAAGAAATGGCTTTGATTCAAATGGAATTTTAGTATGGAATAGAACATTGGTATGGATAGTGGGAGTGAACGTTTTTATGTAGTAAGTTGTGAGTCATATATTAATTAGAGTATTCTCGTGGCTTTACGAATCTCGGTCCTGAACTAGTGTTGCCCAAATTCAGTCTTGGTCTTGCAGTCTTGGTCTTGTTCTTGCGTTTTTGCAAGACCAAGACCAAGAACAAGACCGCGTATTTTTAGCAAGACCAAGACCAAGACTGACCGTGCAAGACTTGAGCAAGAACAAGACATAGCCTGCAAGACTCTTGCGTCTTGCAGCTAGGACTTAGCGCTATTTCACTGAGTAGTTAGGTGTAACAGTTCGGTGTATAGGTAGGTACGCTTAGGAATTCTATGAGACGCAAAAAACTGTATCAAAGAATATGAAAAACTGGACCTATGCGCATCACGACTAATACCATAAACATAGCGAATAAAAAAATATCTATTAAAATCAAACTGAGTGCATGCATAGTTATGTTTTAACCATCGGCACTTTAATAATGCGGCATCAAAGGTTTTGTACTTACTTCTCAAAGAAATTTGCCGCTTTTCGGAAGTACATGGTTATGATACACGCGCCGGCGGCTTCTTTTGAAATCTAAAACAATCGTTGCCGCCACGCCGAAATCATAACATTTGACACTATTTGATTGCCGCCATAGGGCGTAGGTATACTCATGCAAAATAATTTCGAATTTTAAGAGTACCTACAGGTGTTCCAAAGAATAAATAAGTTTCAGAGTGCTTAGAATGAAAATGAATACATTATACTGATCACGCAAGTAGTATTATGATTGGGATAAAATGGTAAGGATAGGTAGTAGATGTCATATTAATTCATTCTAGTAAGTATATATTATAATATTGATTACTTATATGGTTTTAAACTAATTACTTAGGTACTATTATTGTACATTTAGTCAAACTTTAATAAATAGTAATAGACTAATAGGTAATTGCAAGACTTGCAAGACTCTTGCTGCAAGACCAAGACCAAGACCAAGACTGGGAGCGCAAGACCAAGACCAAGACCAAGACCAGGTGTATTGGCGCAAGACCAAGACCAAGACTGGCTAAGTCTCGTCTTGTTCTTGCATTTGGGCAACACTATCCTGAACTAAATAATAATAAGAATTGTAAATGTAACACTTTGTAAACTCACACCCCACACTAGAATTTACTCCTGTGTTGTGGGTGCCATGGACAAACAAAAACGAATACACAAATACCCAGATCCAGAAAACTCGTTTTTCTGTCCGGCCGAGGATCGAACCTGGAACCCATTGCATACTAGATCTCATCAGTCGCCCTGTCATGTGCGTCGTTAACTACGTGTGTTCAATGAAATTTGACCGGTTGATTTTGCGTGAAACAGTACCAAACAGATACATATAGTGTGATGTGTGTTTAATGCTGTGCACACCTGTAATTTAAGTACATAGTATTTAGTTTCATTATAGTAATGTTCTAAATGTATATTGTTATTATATTGTTATAAATGTTCTCTATGTATTTACTTGGTATACCTAAATAAATAAAATAAAATCCATACTAATATTATAAATGTGAAAGTGTGTTTATTTCTTTCTCTTTCACGTCGCCACATAGCTATTATATATATGGTTTATATGCTGGGAGATAGTTAGGAGGACTACTTTTTACCGCGCTCTCTCATTCACATGATAATATCGATGTTTTGTTAGTTGATACATATTTAGAAGTTAAAGACGATGTTAATAAATGGCGTTAGTAAAATTCATTTGCAAGTTCTGAATCACGCTATCAAATGCAAATGTTAATTCCCTTTGACCGTGCGGGTAAAGCCGCGGCTAAGTAGTAAGCTAGTAAAAAATAAAAATACAAACTTTCTCACATTTATACTATTAAATAACATGTATGTATATTTTTGTACGTAAAAGTAACGATAACGAAGACGGGCAACCAGATGGAATGTAGTCACCGTCGCCTATGGACGTTTGAAACACCAAAGGAGTCGCCGATGCATTGCTGGCTTTGAAAGATAGCTCTTTCGCAACCTTTCTAAAAGTATCAGTGTCATGTTATTAGGGAACGGTTTAATTTATCTTTAATATTTATAGTTTGGCACTGGAGCACTTGGCCGGCGCGGTCCACCAATTCGCACTTGGCCGGCGCGGTGGATTATGGCCTAAAACTCTCTCATTCTGAGAGAAGACCCGTACCCAGCAGTGGGACAATAATGGGTTGACGACACACACACATTTATAGTTTGACGTCTTCACAGGCAAATAAGTAGATATATAATAATTAATTTGACGATCAGCTATTTCTTTTTTTTTTAACATAGTCTTACATGCAGATAGTTCCGGGTTTGATCACCGGCCAGGCAGACGAAAAATATATTTAGATTCTCTTTAACTTTCAGTATATTTATGTATGACATAATAATAAAAGCTAAACTGAAAAGTATAACCAGGATACCATATCTTACGGTATCCGGTAGGTAGAGCAGTGATATCCTAATGGTTGAAACTCTCGATCGGGAGGTCCGAGGTTCAAACCCAGCCACGTACGATTTATGAGCGTATTAGAAATTAATTATCACTGGTTTTCGGGAATAGAAAACATCGTGAGGAAACCTATACACCCGAGAGTTCAATAAAAAAAGTTCTCGGAAGTGTATGAAATACACCAATTCGCACTTGGCCAGCGCGGTGGACTATGGCCTAAACTCTTTCATTGTGAGAGAAGACCTCTGCCCCGCAGCGGGCCAATAATGGGTTAATGAGAGATATAAGGCTAGCCTTATATACCTACCGGAGTAGTAGTACTAGGTAGTAGTGTAGACGCACCATTATTAATTTACATTACCCTTTTAGTACGAAGAAAATGTAAAACGTAATGTTATGTAAAAACGTATCCCACGACACATACGCGATAAATAAAACTCGACATGTCGTTAAAATCTTTCAGCGTTCCGTAAACACAATATTCATTCCGAATCGTTAATTCCACGTCGTAAAGCCAAAGACTAGTACGATGTGTCGTCTGAAACGATGTTCCTTTACGTGTCGTGTCTTCGCAAATTACTACCTTCTAAGGCTTTAGTATATCAATGATATTATTTCCTTACAAAGGTTTTGCAATGAATCAATGTTAGATGTCTAAGCTTTAAGTAAGCTAAGCTTTAAGTAGTTTTGTCGCGAATACACCTACTGGTGGTGGTACTACTCAAACAAATTGACAGTCAACCCTAGATAAAATCAACCTGTGGTTGCCCACTGATGCGTCGCTAGTGCTGAGGACCTTTCACAATAAAACCTGCTATTCTTCGACGAGCCGCGTGGAGGAGCATTCACCATACCGGTCTGACGCGCAATGGGTCCCGGGTTCGATTCCCGGCCAGGCAGAATCTGAATGATGAATTTAGATTCATGTTCTAGGTCTGGGTGTTTGTGTATCGGTCTTGTGTGTGTCCTTGGTACCCACGACACAGAATAAAATCCTAGTGTGGCGCTATGAGTGTAGAAAGCGTGTTTTTTTATTTTTTATATTATCTGCTATTAGACAGAAATATATAGGTTTAGCCATGATGGCTATGGAGTCGAATCACAAAGAGTTCCACTACCTTCAAACCCTAATATTAGGCGCTCAAACTTAGTCCGCGTAAATATTCCATAGTAAACCAATATGATAAGAGATCTGCGGAGAATATCAGGAACGTTTTCCTTGCGCAAGTCAATAGGTATTCCATAAATATTCAGCAATATGTTGATATTTTCAATAAAACCGACGCACGAGGGTATATTAATACAAAACTAACATGTACGCCAGATGTCGGCCGATCCTTATTTAATAAACCTGACCAAATGAACAATAGATTGGGATAAAAAGATATTGCTTCTTGTTCGTGTTATGAGAGGCCTTTGTCGCTGGTAACGTAGGATTAGAGAAATAAGAATTGTATTATTTTTGTGTGCCGTAAGTATTCTTTTTATAATAAGGATTAACGAACGAGCATACAGTCTTTCTCGTCTACTCATTATTGTCCGACTGAAGGGCACGGGTCTTCTCTCAGAATGAGAGAGTTTAGGCTATAATCCACCGCGCTGGCCAAGTGCAAATTGGTGGACTTCACACAACTGCGAGAACATTTTTTTTAAAGAACTCTCAGGTGTGTAGGTTTCCTCATGACGTTTTTCTTCACCGAAAAGCAGTGATAATTAATATCTAATCCGCACATAATTTTAGAAAAATCAGTGGTGCCTGGGTTTGAACTTCGGATCTCAAGATCGAGAGGGCAAGTTTCAATCATTAGGCTATACTATACAGTTTACTTGATGGTAATGGCCACTGCAACCCATGGAATTCTGTAGTCAATCACAATAAGGATCAATATGAGGGGAGCTACAAACGCCTTGGTAACCCTGACGACTAAGTTAGGATGCCTCGGATAATTATGTCTCCGTTTGATAGAACCAGTGTAGTTCGAACAGGAAAGTACCATCACACCACCTATTCCAACGTGAAGCTTTTCTTTCGTTCTGATGAAAGGGTGAGGTGGCTGGCACAATTTTATATGAGGTGATCATCTGAGTCTTGAAGAGCAGCGACTCATCTGTGATGAGCTTCAGATAGAATCCATGTTCTGTATGAAGTTGCTTATAGATGTCCAGGAACGGCAGTGACAAATTTTCACCAGGGGGACTGCATGCTCGTTTGCTAGTTTCAATCAGATAAAAAAACACAACTTTCAGACTGGCACACAGCAAATAGAAATAGATGATTTTAGAGAGACATGTGTCGGTGGTGTCTTTGGCATCTAACCACTAACCCGTCGACGTGCGTGGCAGAGCGGTTACCATACCGATCTAACGCGCAAGGGGTTCCGTGTGCGATTCCCGGCCAGACAGGTATCTGAATGATGAGTTTAGATTCATGTTCTGGGTCTGAGTGTTTATGTCGTCTTGTGTGTCCGTGGTACCCGCGACGCAGGAGAAAATCCTAGTGTGGGGCTATGAGTGTAGAAAGCGTAGAAAGCGTGTACATCGAACCATAAAGAGTTTTAACACGTTAAAATATCAGGTTATAAAGTAGTATAAAAATGTTACAATTCGTCGCGGTTGATATGTGGTAACTTTACTCTTTTGTGCCTATCAACGGCAGGGTTAAGTGCCATATTCAAGATTTTATAGACTAGCTGAACCTCGCAGCTTCGCTCGCAATAAGATATTTTTCCACAATAAAAAGTAGCCTATATATTAATTAGTATTAGTATTAGTATATTAGTATAAATATGATCTCTCTCAATCTATAACTCTCTCATTCTGAGAGAAGACCCGTGCCTAATGAGTTGATGAGAAATAAGTATGATCAGCTGGAATATCCTGACGATATTCAAAGTATTTCTTGCTAAAGTCAGACAGTATAAATAAATGAGAGACTTATCATCCAATGGTTATCATGCCATGGCGTATACAAAAGGGGGGTTAGGAGTCTGTATCTACCCCTCAGCAGAGATGTTTATGTTTTTTCACTATTTTTGAAGTCTGCCTGCTTTTCTGCCACTTCTTCTCTGCAATACTTTCCAGGGTGGAAATAGTTCTAACAATCACTGTATTAATTTAAGAGAAGACAAATAAGTAAACGTTAATAGAATAAAGAGGATAAAAAAGAGAAGAAAATAAAAATGGGTCGACTTTTTATATTTTTTGGTTTAATTCAAGTTTTGCGGAACAAATCGCATTATGATCTTACAGATCTTTGTTGTGTAAAGCTATCAGTGTAGATACCATAGTTACTTAACAATAAGGAAGGTCCTCGAGTGGCGACCACGTTTAGGCAAAAGGAGTACAGGTCGCCCCCCTACCAGATGGACCGATGACCTGAAGAAGACAGCGGGAAACCGTTGGATTCAGAGGGCACAGGACCGGTTGGAGTGGCGCCATTTAGGGGAGGCCTATGTTCAGCAGTGGACATCAAAAGGCTGATGGATGGATGGATGGATGGATGAAGCACTTGTATCGTGAAATAGACTATTTCTGTTTTCTCCAACAAAAATATTACCCGAGCATTGTCTAACACCGAAACGAGATCCCGAAAACGTCTTATCTCCGTACAGCCGCTTGATATTTCATGTTCGGCCCTTTGACAAGAAAATAACTTTCCGTGGGCTCCTTCAACAAATACAGAATGTTGTTTTATGATAAAAGCAAATATAAGAAAGGAATACGCAATAAATACTGTTTTATCTTCATCTTATCCGCTAAACAAGCAGGCTGTATAAACAACGGTCGCGGTTGCGTTGGTTACACTGTCGGACAAACTCAAGTATACTCGGTTTGTACTCTGTTTCTCTGAAGTTTGTTTTGTTGAACGCTATAAGAGAATATGTTACGGTACTTTTTATAAGCGACAGACTAAAGTTTTTGGATCGTATGTATGTATAAAGGTGTGGGGCCAGTTAGGGGAGGCCTATGTCCAGCAGTGGACATTAAAGGGCTGATGGATGGATGGATGTACAAAGGTGAGCAGTGATAGCCTAATGTTTGAAACTTGCCCTATCGATCGGGACCTCCGAGGTTCAAACCCGGGCACGCACTACTGATTTTTCTAAAATCATGTGCGTATTAGAAATTAATTATCACTGCATTTCGGTACAGAAAAACATCGTGAGGAAAGCTACACACCCGAGGGTTGTTTAAAAAAAAAGTTATCGGTGGTGTGTGAAGTCCACCAATTCGCACTTGGCCAGCGCGGTGGACTATGGCCTAAACTCTTTCATTCTAAGAGGCGACCCGTGCCCAGCAGTGGGACAATAATCGATTGACTTTATACATGATTTATACATGTGTATATATATATATATATATATATATATATATATATATATATGTATATAGGGAGGAATAGGAATATAGGGAGGCACTAATTGAACAATACACGTTCTACTACCTTGTAAATTTAAGCATAAAACATAATATAACATTTATTATGACGCTATTTGGTTAGACTCGTTTTAAATGATAATTACTTATAACCATTAAGTGATGAAGAGAGAACCAACAAAAATCAACAAGAACAGAAATCAAAACTCATCATTTTGTTATCTTTCCAGCTGGGAATCGAATCCGGAACACTTACCGAATACTCAGTGCGTTTAACCGGTATAGTGACTGCTCCGCTAGACGTGTTGTCTTAGTCGCAGTAGGGGATTTGCATTGTATTTACCTATTCTAGGCACGTCTGTTAACGCACTCCTTACAGATAGAGAGAGTTAAGCAACAATTGAAAGTACACTCCACTACCACCGTACTCCACTCCGTACTACCCACTGGTTCCATCACCTGCAAAATCTTGTCACTTCAACTGCTATTTTGAGTGAGAGCGGTGTCATTCAAGATCGAAACAAGAATGAATTAATAAATTAATTCCTAGTATAATAACTCGTTATTATTTATTAGTAGGTGCTGACGCTCCGTCCCTGTAGTTCCGGGATCAGAATAGGGCTACGGTATCCCCTGCCTGTCGTAAGAGGCGACTAAAAGGGGCTTCCGGGGTTGCAGGCGGCTAGAGTGGGAGCTCGAACCGTTCGGTCAGACGATCCCGAGAAGGACGGCGGTATATGTGGTCACATACCGTCGTAAAGACTACACGGGGCGGTGGGCCCAGCCGCCCATCTGGGAGGAGCCCGATGGGGCAACGCGCTCAGAGGATTCTGGTTGCGGTCGGACCGAGTTCCCGGAGTCCTCTTTATAGCGCCGAGGACGGCCACCGGGGGGGTTTTAGTGCGGTAAAAATTAAAAATCCCACATAACCCTGCGTCGCTCCCACGGCGTCGGGTACCTTTTGAAGGTCTCCCCCTCCCCGAAAAAAAAAAAAAAGGTACTGACGCTCATACTTTATTTCGGCCACAAGAACAAGATGACTCGGCCGTTACTGACTGAGATGCATGATTATGTAGACGATTGTACATAACAATTGAAACGCCTTGCAGGGTAATATAAAAGAGATAAACAATATTATCATATGTAGGTATTATTTCTCCGACAGTATATGTAATAGGTCGATGAACGAGACAGTAGCTATAACTATATAAAATGATAGAAGTATTATATATTTTTCTGATTCAAGAAGCAAACGTGCATGCAGTCCGCCGTGGATATCTGTAATCAACTTCATGTATAACATGTGTTCTATCTGAAGTCAATCACAAATGCGTTGCTGCTCGCAAGAACTAAAATAGTTGCCTCATATAACGAAATGGATTCCATCGAAACAGAAGAACTGCTTCACGCTGGAAATAAAAATAAACACGCTTTCTACACTCATAGCCCCGCACTAGGATTTTCTCCTATGTCGTGGATAGCATGGACACACACAAGACGAATACACGAACACCCAGACCTAGAACATGAATTTAAACTCATCATTCAGATACCTGTCTGCCCGGGAATCGAACCCGGAATCCGTTGCGGGTCAGACCGGTATGGTAACCGCTCTGCGTCGCGGGTTGACTAAAATAGCGGTGATACCTTCTCGGTCGAACTATACTGATTCTACCACCTGGTCTGTTTGTGTATTCAAATCAAATGCAATTTTCTGGGCACATATATTTGTTTACAAAGCCAAATAGTTATAAGAGTATGAGTGTGATGCCACGGAAACTGACAAAAATGACAAAAACACGAAGACGTATAAATAGAAATTCAAATTCACCATCCAGATGACCTAGGCAGTCGAACCCACTGCATGTCAGATCGGTATAGTGAGCGTATTGTTTTCGAATGGATTTTATTTGATTGGATTCTGGGGTCAATTTGATGATTGATATGATTAATTTTAAAATAGCTGAGTACTCTAAAAAAACTTGTCCATAAAGGATGTTACAATATTTACCTCAGAATATTTATTTCTTTACCAGATAGCAACACAGCATTGGATTCTATGTTTGGTTTGATCCTCGTTTTCGATTGGCACTGCACGTGACAGAATTAAACATTAAGAACGAATGTCGTTTGCATTCATTCCTGTAAGGCCCCGAAAATTTGCCGCAAATAACAGAAAACTTTACAGTTTCCATATAAAATTGCTTTCATATCCATAAGCATCTGTCCACTTACTATCAAATGAACTGCATGCTCATTTGTCACTAGAATCTTATAAAAAAATACCGCAAATGACAGAACACTTTACAGTTTCCATATAAAATTGCTTTCATATCCATAAGCATCTGTCCACTTACTATCAAATGAACTGCATGCTCATTTGTCACTTGAATCTTATAAAAAATTACCGCAAATAACAAAAAACTTTACAGTTTCCATATAAAATTGCTTTCATATCCATAAGCATCTATCAAATGATCTGCATGCTCATTTGTCACTAGAATCTTATTAAAAATTACCGCAAATAACAGAAAACTTTGCAGTTTCTATATAAAATTGCTTACATATCCATAAGCGTCCGTTCACTTACTATCAAATGAACTGCATGCTCATATATCACTTGAATCTTATAAAAACAGTTCGCACAGATTAGGATTCTGGTAACTTATCTAACTCACAGACGAACTAACTACACCCGAAATCAGAGTACAATGACCCAAGCAATTGTCACCTTACAACGGCACACATAAATAATAGAACGCAATAACAACACCGTCAGCTAACTGTGGCGTGCCACTGTTATTGCTTCCTCAACCCACCCCCACATCCCCTATAGAGGATAGGGGATGTGGGGGTGCCTTAGCCGCCCAAACTCTATCCCCATCCTACCTAATGCGACATTCTTACGTGACACCGATTTATCCGGCGTGTATTGTCCTCCTAATTTATGGCCCGGCTTAAAACCACGGTCGAATTATTTTCCCGTGTGTTTTTTTAAGGTTGAAGCAAACGAGCAGTCAAGTCAACATGACCGTAAGTGAAAATTGTCTCTTGACATGTCAACCACTTATAGGTTCTCAGAGTACAGATCAGATGCGTTGCCAATCTCAGAACTAAGATGGTCATCACGTATTGCTGCTTTGCACAAATAATCGAACAATTTTGAATTGTTCGATTATTTGTGCAAGTAACTGCAGTCCATACTACAGCAACATACAGCAACTTTATAAAGAACAAGAGTTCTGAGTCAATCAGATCCGTTGTTACTTTCAAGGACTAAGATGGTCGATCCATAAAAGTGTTATTATTTATGCTTAAATAAACGCTCACGCTAAAAAAACCGAAAGTTGTATATCTGGTAAAAATAATTGTTGCAGAACTGTTTCACGTAAAAAAAACGAATAGTGTTCTGGTCAAAAGAGGTCAAATCTCCAACCCAATCCAGTAAGATTTTTTCTTACAGGATAATTCATCCCCTGCGTATTGTGCCCTAATTTACAACCAGCTAAAACAACCGAATTATTAACTCGTGTTCAAACAAAAAATATTAATAATGTCCAGGGACGAACCAATGCAAATATGGGAAGGGATGTTAGCCCTGGTTCCCCGGACGGTTCCCAATGTTTTGGCGAGTGGATTTGTTTTTAGTATGCAAATATTTTAGGTTATAACATTTGTTACGTGACGCCGTAGGTGGCTGGCGTATCCTGTTTTTATGGAAATGGATTTACAAACGACCGCAGTGTAAATTGAACTGTACATCCGCGTACGTAGATTATAATGTTCTTTTATTACTTAATTTCGCTTTACTTGTCTCTAATTTATTACTTCTTTTTTACTTTTTATTTAATTACTAGATGAACCACGCAGCTTTGCCCGCGTTAAAAGAATCGATGTATCAACTGTCCCGTGGGAATAAGATGTTTTCCCACGGTAAAAAGTAGCTTAAATGTTAATTCAGAGTGTCAGCTAACTCCCTCCCAAATTTTATGAAAATTGCTTCAGCTGTTTAGACGTTACGAAGTAACAAACATACACAATCACAAACTTTTGCCTGTATAATATAAGTATGTAAGTATGATTAATAAATTTTTGGTTTGATTAAGGTGGTGTCACACATTTTTC
The DNA here is from genome assembly GCA_949699795.1 of Spicauda simplicius. Lineage (NCBI taxonomy): Eukaryota > Metazoa > Arthropoda > Insecta > Lepidoptera > Hesperiidae > Spicauda > Spicauda simplicius. Next base: position 19,436,929 of record OX453059.1, read on the forward strand.
GTTATATATGCTGAGTTCTGGTAAAAAGTGTGGAAGAAACGAGAATGCAGCCCATCTGACTTCTACGTGGACTTCTATGATAAATTTTACACAAGATTTACTTGATATAATTGATTGTTCAGTTTAGAAACTAAGGTGTAATCGCCAGATGCGTTGTTACACTTGAGGATTCAATTGGATTGGTACAGGTCCACCAATTCGCATTTGGTCAGCGCGGTGGACTATGGCCTAAACCCTCTCATTCTGAAAGAAGACCGGTGCCTAGCATTGGGACAATAATGGATTGACCAGAGTATAGGTTTTGTCTTACCGCACCCTTGAAAATAAAACACAGCACCGCTTAAAGCTATTGTGATTGGCACCAATAGGTGCGGTCGCGTTGCCTATGGCGTTGAATTTTTAATTTGTTTTGTTAACATTGAATCCCGAGGTAGCAAGGTATTTGTAAACGACCTTTTGCGTGGTCTATTGGCATTATTATGGAAATTTCTCAACGAACTCTTTGGCGCAACCTTATACTTTACCATCGCACTAGTTGCTGAAGGATGAGGTTGCGTCCTCATTACTGGATTCGTGGCGTCTTCCACGATTCGATTTGCACGCTCTTTATACCACCAGGCTTGCAAAGTGTGGCATAAGTTCCTGTAGTATTCCCTGAGTATGATATGGAACTCTTCAAGAGAGGTGCAAATGGTAGAGGTAAAGCAAAAGAGTCATTTTCTAAGTCGGCGATAAAATGGTGGTTTCTTTTACTTTGCAAGTGTTCATAGGCGACGGTAATTATTTTTCATCAAGTAGCCTGTGTGGCTTATCGCTAGTTTACAACCTTAAGTGGGACGGTTGTTTAACGTGTTCCACAGATGTCCATTGGCGGCAGTAATCACTTAACATCAGGACGTTATTTATTTCTTATTTCCGTTGCTTAAGAACAATTTATATCCTCTTAATCGGTAGGCACACCTAAAAACGTGACAAAACTTTCACAAACACCCGAGTTTCGTAACTCACGTGAAACTCACTGAAACTCGCCGAAACTCACCTAAAAGTTCATCACTCCGCGTTTTGAGCTAAAACCTAGGTCAAACTCATTTATCCCGAGCCGTATAATATACAAGTTCACAAGTTTGGCCCAATCCAAACTAACTTAGCCAAATCTAAACTTACCCGACTCGAATGTGGTAACATACCTAAAATTAGTGAGAAGCTCCATATCGACTGGCGAATAATTTAGTTCCGAATAGACTAAACTAGGTTAATTTAACCGCAATTTGAATAACCGCTCCCTTTATTATTAGTTTCACGTATTGTTTCCTTATGTTATTTTGGCAAAGGAATCCTCCGCCGGGCTAGGTGATCTTGCTTTTCGAAGTTTCTGCGCGGAAGTTGTACATATGCAAGATGGTGAGAACATTTTCACATGAGGCGACCATTATAGTCCTCGGGAGTAGCAATGCATAATAATAATATTAATAATAATAATAATCTTTATTTGCTAAATAAGGTACAATATGGTATTACATTAATATAATTATTAAATGTCCGCTTACTTTACCTATAAGGCGTGCAAATTGTAATATAGTGATTTTAAATTAATTATTAAATTAAAAAAATATGTCATATTATATTCAAAATGTCAAAATAATATTTATTCATTTCAATAAAGTTATATAATCCTAATATTCATTTATATGTCCAAGACTAAACCTGTTTGCCTAAAAAATCATTGACCGAACAGAAGTATTTTGTTGCAAGCCACTTCTTTAACTCCTTCTTAAACTTATAAAAGTACATTTCTTTTATATCTTTTGGCAAAGCATTATAGATTTTAATACACATTGCATAACAATTTTTTGTATAAAAAGTAGATTTCGGTGTTTTTGGGTATCCTAATCTATTCGCATGCCATATGTGATTGACTTCAGATGAAACCCATGTTCTGTATGTAGTTGATTACAGATGTCCATGGGCGGCAGTGACCATTTACCATCAGGTGGACTGCATGCTCATTTGCTACTTCAGTCTGATAAAAAAAAACTTTCGCCAAGCTAGGTGATATATGCAGGATGCAAGGAGCCGTGAGCTGGAAGTTTCTTCTCGGAAGTTATAAACATATATGGAGGATGTTGAGAAAATTCCGATACCGTTATTCAGAATGCAATCTTCCGATGAGCTGTCAATGCCAATATGCGATTTCTCATTCATTTACTGTCTATGCTTCGACTGTTGAACTGTTCATATAAACATATGTATACATAAACTGTTTCCTTACGCACCAAACTGCACTTTAATTTATGTTAATTACTAATAATGCGTGCCACGCGCAGGGAAAAGCGTGGTTTTTTTCAATTCAGACCAATTTTAATGTCATTTCATATGCCAAAATAAGGCAATAGTTTGAGCTGAAGAGCGTGCCAAACAAATGAATATACATACATAAGCTCAAAAAACATTACCTCTTCTCTTTTTCTGATGCAGTCGGTTTACATAGTAACTAACATTAATTCTATTAGTTATATATATAGTATAATAATAAATACCAATGCAGACATCGCCGAGTGCCGGTCTTGTATCAGCAAGATATCGTATGCCCGATTCCGAGAAACGATGCACGGCCTGGGAACGCGGAGGCCCGCGAGGGAGCGGTGCATCTTCAATACGGTACATACATAGACCATATGATATATATGATAGAACTTAATTAATTTTAATGTACTCAATTCGTATTGAATAAAAGTAAAATTTTCAGTTTAACATAGTTTTGTTTCGCACCTCACTGCAGTTATTATAACTTATTCGTAAATATTTTTGTTTTGTAAACTACATACATACTCAAAAACATCACCATCCTGAATCGGGTAACACTTTAACTGACATTAATGCGATTCACATATATTTTTGTTGTGCAAACTACGCAACTAAATGCCGGCAACCCGTCAGCCATCTTGATTAATGCGCCGGATCGCGTTTAAATCCTTGTAACGCCTACTTAATGGCAGCAGTTAACAAGAATTAAGATTGTCAAACGTATGTTCGGGAAGAATAATTGCATGCGGGCCATTTGGAACGCTTGAAAGTGTTTCTTGCCGTAAATTGTAGTATGTGGCTTTATCATCGTCAACCCATTATTGTCCCACTGCTGGGCACGCGTCTTCTTTCGGAATGAGAGAGTTAGGCCGTAGTCCAGCGCGCTGGCTAAGTGCGAATTTGCGGGCTTCACACACCTCCGAGTTTTTTTTAAAGAACTTTCGGGTGTGTTGGTTTCCTCATGATGTTTTGCTCCACCGAAAAGCAGAAATAATTAATTTCTAATACGCACATAATTCGGTGGTGCGTGCCTGGGTTTGAACCTCAGACCTCTCGATTTAGAGGGCAAGTTTCAAACATCAGACTAACACTGCTTTTACTAGGTAAAAATTGGCTTGGTTATCGTGCTTCCGTAGTAAAGGCACAAAGGGTTTTTTATCTGATTGAAGTAGACCGAGCGTGCAGTTGATGGTAAGTGGTCACTGCCGCCATGGACATCTGTAAACTACTTCATATCGACGCCGGAAAGCGAACTTGTCGTATCTCGAAAAAGTGCAAATTTAAATTAAATACGTAATATCAATTACACTTATATTAAAGTGGTTTCATAGCTTACATTACGTTTTTTGGTTTAAAATTTAATATGTCATATAATAAGATACTAACCGATCAGCTAATTGAAAACATATTATGAGTGTTTTAATGCTTTTTTGGCTTTGGTGTAAAATTGCATTTTCCGAGATAAAACAAGATTGCTTTCCAGCGTCCATATGGAACATAGGTTCTACCCGCAGTCAACCACAGATACGCTGCTACTCCCTAGGACTATGATGGTCACCAAGGCACATTCTTCCAACGAAACGCAAGAAACATTCATGTTAGAAATAGGTGTGGCGGTAGTACTTCCCCGGTCGAACGCTGGTTCTATTGCCTTAATTCTACTAGCTTTCTTAATATTCTATTTCTATTTAGCACCTTCAGATGTTAGAGCGATGGTGATTGCCCATACTAAATGTATGGACGTCCTATCCTAAAAAAATAAAGCATCGAATTCTAAGTGACGTCAGAAACGGTAACGTAGAAACAGTGACGTCAAGAACTTGATTAATGTGCGAGAAGGGCTCACATCTTCGTAATTCCCGTGGCGGCGCAGTTAACGCGAATTAAGATTCCAGAACATGTGTACTATGCGAATTAAGCTTTGTTTAACGATACGGTGGGAGTCAGCTCCGTAGATTTGTTCGCGATAAACGCTGTGTTTATGTTCATTGCTGAAAGTTACCGCTATTTTGTGCTATTCAAAATTACCACACCCTGTCTCCTTTATCACACTCTTCAGAAAAAAATAGAATAGCGCTTAACACAGCTGTTACTAAGCAGATACAGGCATACATGTCATGCCTCCGTACTCGGATCACAAAAAGTTTTATAACTTTCAAATGCCAAAGTGAAGTGAATTTCCATGCAAAACGTACATATGCGTCGATCCTAGTAAAAATAAATCAATGAATATAAAGGGATGCCATAAATGGTAACGTAGTAACGTCAAGAACTTGATTAATGTTCGAGAAGGGCTCACATCTTCCTAATTCCCGTGGCATCGCAGTTAACGCGAATTAAGATTCCAGAACATGTGTACTACGCGAATTAAGCTTTGTTTAACGATACGGTGGGAGTGGGCTCCGCAGAATCGTACGCTATAAATGCGGTGTTTATTTTAATTGCTGAAAGTTACCGCTATTTAAAATTACCACGTATCCTCGCGCCATTTATAGAAACGCGTTGAAAACATTTAAATGTAATGAGAATCTTAATTTAATTCATTTTTAAAATCTTTTTTATTTTGTCCTATGAAATGATTACTACTAATGTTGATTTATATGACACTAGGTTATAAAGTATTTATCATTTTTATAGTACGAAAAAATAGTCATGAATTTAAGAATGCGTCCAGAATGGATATTCATCATCCACAATAATATTCTCTTTCTCTCCTCTGAACTTATAGTGTAAACTTATTTTTATACTTTTATCAGCCATAATATTAAGTAAATATTTTTTAAGTATAGTTGCCACTTTTCAAGGTATATACTTATATACGGATACTTCAAAAATATTTTAGTCGAGTCATAAAGATGAATAAGGTTCAACCGCTTAATTTTATTGTTACCTCTCGCTTAATTTCCAAAATTAGACTAAGCCTTTGGACCTGCTTGGAAATTTTCAAGTGGTCCCGCCGAAATTAAGTTTGCGAACACGTTACCTAATACGAGTTGAACGACGGTTAATCTCTGTTTTAGGGGATGGTGGCAATCGCTTCGGGCCTAATATCTGTGTAATATGCAAGTGTTTATTATAATTATGGTGGTAATCTTAATTATAATGAGGGAATTACGTAAGGGTTGATGTGTTTGTTTGCTGATAGCTTTAGTTCGAATTGAAACCTCTATAAAGTCGGCGTTGGTACTGTTGCCATACAATTTGCTTTGGGAAGTGCGTTTGCTAATAATGTTAGTAGGAATTAAAACCCCTTTTGGCATATATCGTTGACATATTTCATTTATCAGATTGAGGTAGCAAACAAGCATGCAGTCCATCTGATGGTAAATGGTCACTGCCGCTCATGGACATCTGTAATCAATTTCGTACAGAACATGGGTTCTATCTGAAGTCAATCACAGATGCGTTGCTACTCCCGAGGACTATGATGGTCGCCTCATATAAAAGTGTGCCGGCAACCATACCCTTCCATCGAAACACAAGAAATGCTTCACGCTAGAAATATGTGTAATGTCACATCTCAAAAGTAACGAAAACTACACAGCAAATCAGCTGTATAGTTTTAGAGGTGATTGGGTGGTTGGTTGGAATAGAATAGATATAAATAGAAATAGAATAGATAAGAATAGATATTCTATTGCTTTTTGTAAAAGTAATAAATGCCATAGTATAAAATTGTTTTATAGTTTAACTGCAGAATTTAAACTAATAAAATATATATTAAACTAATAAAATAATACCGACTGAATCGATAAGCTTCTCTTTTAAAAGCTTTTTTGTATTCGGTTCAAAACCAACCAACCAATCAACCATTTAGGTGGACTCTATTAAGAAATAAGAATATTCATTATGATAACTTGCAAAATCTATACATGCTATATATGAGTAGATTATGCAGGTAGTCTAAAGAAAATCATTGTGAAATTGTGTTCTATTTAAGATAAGATAAGCTATATTTATTAATAAGATTAGATACTAACCGAACACAAATTGTAAATCATCAACACAATAAACTTTTTATTAACCAAAAGAAACAGCAGCTCAGAAACAACAACTCAGAAAACAGCTAAATTTAGGCACATCTATATATTAATACGTGAAGCAAAACTTGTGTTGTATTTTTAAGTAATATGCCGCGGACGGATTAGTATGAAATTTTGCACGGTTATATTGGACGTAGAGAAGGAGTGCAAAATGTTATTTTTTTTTCAAATAATGCATATAACATACATAAAACACATTATAGATACTACCGTGCATTTGTCACAAATAATAAATAATAAACGAAATAGAACATTCAATGTCTCACTATGAAAACACATAACGTCAGAAATGTCCGTGTCTTTGTCAAAATACCCGCTTTTGTTTTTAAATGAGGCTTAGCTAATTATAGCTCTTTTTATATTTAACGGGTGAATTCAAAATTACTAGAAAATTATTACATTTTATTTGAATTTAAGAAATATTCGTACTACTTTGGACAATATGAAGTATAGTTTTTTAATTTAAATTATGGTCGAATTTCGACCAATGCGACGGGTGACTAGTAGACGTAAATTTTCCTTTCTCGACTAAATTTGAAAATCTATAATTACTTAATTGCGTTATAAATGAATTTAATAAAGTTACGAAACTTAAATCTAAATTAAAAAATGACCCGAATCCCTTTATTTTTACGACGTCATAACGTATCTAAGATCGGGCGAGATGAAAGGTCCTTTCAAACTGCCCTAATCATAATTCACTAGTTGGTTGAGTTTAAATTGAATTAAGACATGGTGATAAAAGTGTAATTACCATAAAAATCGGGTTTAATCATTGCGGGAAGAGGAAAATAAGTTGATGGGAGGGTAGGGGGCGGGGCTTAGCGTAATTATGTCGGGTTCGGCCTTTATCCAGGATTATAATTATGTTTAAGGCCGACAAGAGGTATAACTGCGTCGTTGGAGTGTGCTCCGACCCTAATTTTGTAAAATGTTCACAACATTAAATCATTAGACAGCGTAATAAAATATCTTTTTTCGTCTTTTTTCTTTAACATTTTTTATATCTTGTATGTATGTATCCCCCTGTAGCCGGGGAGTAGAATACGGCTGTGGTAACCCCTGCACGTAAGAGGCGACTGAAAAGGAGCTTCTGGGATTGCGTGCGGCTAGAGTGGGACCTCCAACCACCCAGTCAACAACCCCGGGAAGGACGGCGGCATGTGTGGCTGCATGGTGTCGTACACCGGAAGGTGCAGGGGGACAGTAACATGTACCCCAATAAAAAGCATGTAAGGGGTACCGCGCTAGGGGGCACTGCTGCGTTCCGTTGCAGGTTCCGGGGCCTCCCGCAAGTGCAGAGAAAGGTCACCGAGGTGATTTTAGTGGGTAAAATTCCCACATAACCCGGAGTGTCTCCTAAGGCTTGAAGGTTTCCTCCCCATCAAAAAAGATTTAAAGAATAGTTTTTCTTCATTTTATTAATCATCAGCTTTTTAAATCACTCTCCTGGACAGGCCCTCTTGTTGGACGTTTCTTCCAATAGTTACTGTATGTCGCATGTGGTGACCGCTATTGGTTGTTAATGTTATACAGAAGGATAATGTTGCCTATTTCCTGGGATTTAGCTCCAAATCGTCCTCCTATGATATACACAAAGAGGGAGAGAAAATGTAATTTATTTCAGAAAGGTAAAATATACCGGTACCTACCGTAAGAGTTTTACAGTTTGCATCAAAGTGTAGCCGAAATCACAAGTACTGTAATCGAATGTGGAAATCTGCTGTAATATTGTTGTGCTGTAATGTTGAAGGTGGTAGAACCAGTGTAGTTCGACGGGGAAGTACCACCGCCACACCTATTTCTAGCGTGAAGCATTTCTTGTGTTTCGATAAAAGGGTGTGGTTGCCGGCACTCTTTTACATAAGGCGACCATCATAGTCCTCAGGAGTAGCAACGCATCTGTGATTGACTTCAGATAGAACCCATGTTCTGTATGAAGTTGATTACAGATGTCCATAAGCGGCAGTGACCACTTACCATCAGGTGGACTGCATGCTCGTTTGCTACTCAGACAAATAAAAAAAAAAAAGTTTTTGTACTTAGTCCCTAGACACAATGTTTGGATGAAACATATTTAACTCAGAAGGATGCGTGTTCATTACATCGAGGTCACCACTTTGACAAAAAGTGGCTTTTGGTTTTGCAGGTACCCTTTGAAGTTCGACTCCAAGTGCATCATCGTTACTCGTTTTTTTCTTTCTTAAAACAGTGCTAACCGTTGCTGTGTTCTGGTTTGAAATTTGATGATCTCAACTTAGTACTTATTTGCAGCAATGTATTTGTGCCCAACCTTAGGTAAGACCGATCTTATACGGGGCAATTACGAATGCATTGGGCGGGAGTGTCCACTTTCCATGACGTGGATTTTATATTCGTTTGCTGCTTCCGTCTTATAAGAACGGTGATATCCTGGTAAGTTAGATGACCGTGATGGGTAGTTACTGTGCTCCCATGGTTTTAATTAGGTATTTTTTATCTGGACTGAAGTAGCAAATGAGAATGCAGTCCACTTGATAGTGAGTCACTACTGATCTTGGACATTGTAATCAACGTCATACAGAACATGGGTTCTATCTAAAGTCAATCACAGATGCGTTGCTACTCCCGAGACTATGATGGTCGCCTCATATAAAATAAATACATCGAAACGCAAGAAATGCTTCACGCTAGAAATAGGTATGGCGGTGGTACTTCCCCGGTCGAACTACACTGGTTCTACCACCTTCAACATTACAGCACAACAATATTACAGCAGATTTCACATTCGATTACAGTACTTGTGATTTCGGTCGGCTACACTTTGATGCAAACTGTAAAACTCTTACGGTAGGTACCGGTATATTTTACCTTTCTGAAATAAATTACATTTTCTCTCCCTCTTTGTGTATATCATAGGAGACGATTTGGAGCTAAATCCCAGGAAATAGGCAACATTATCCTTCTGTATAACATTAACAACCAATAGCGGTCACCAACATGCGACATACAGTAACTATTGGAAGAAACGTCCAACAAG